>JAODAL010039699.1:0-37720 GCA_025379985.1 Phyllomedusa bahiana
ACTAGGATGCGCCTCTGACTAGGATCCGCCTCTGACTAGGATCCGCCTCTGACTAGGATCCGCCTCTGACTAGGATGCGCCTCTGACTAGGATCCGCCTCTGACTAGGATGCGCCTCTGACTAGGATCCGCCTCTGACTAGGATGCGCCTCTGACTAGGATCCGCCTCTGACTAGGATCCCTCCCCTGACTAAAGACCTTTTGACTAGGATGCCCTCGGACCGTCGATAAGGCCCCTGACTAAGGTCCCCTTGACTAGGATCCCCAATGAAACGCCCCTTCCCGCCTCCCGGGCAAATTTTGCCCGGCCCTTGACTAGGGTCGCCGCTTGACTTCGCCCCACTGGGCCCCTGATAGAAAACCCCCTCTGACCCAGGGTGCGCCCCGACAAAGGGTCCCCCTCTGACTGGATCCGCCCTGACTAGGGTCGCTCTGACTTGGATCTGCCTCTGATAGGATCCGCCTCTGACTAGGTCCGCCTCTGATAACATTTTGCCCCCTACGATTTCCCCCTCTGACTAGGGTCCGCCTCTGGGCTTTCGATCCGCCCCCTGCTAGGGTCCCCCTTCCCGACTGGGTCCCCCCCTGACTACGTCCGCCTCTGATTGGTCCGCCCCCTGAATAGGTTTGGGCCCCTTTATTTGGATGCCCTCCCATAGGATGCGCCTAAAAAATTCCCCCTCCCAAACCCAATGTCTAGGATGCGCCTTGACAAAGGGTCGCCTCTGAATTTGGATCCCCCTCCCCGGAACCCACCACAGGGTCCCCCTCCGACAAAGGGTTTCCCCCCCTGACTAGGATGGCCCCCCTGAATAGGATCCCCTCTGCTTGGATCCCCCTCTGACTAGGGTCCCCCTCTGACCCAGGACCCCCTAGATAGGAGCCCCTGCTTTGGGTGCGCCCCCCCAAATGGAAACCCCCCCTGATTTGGATGGGCCTCTTTACTGGGATGCGCCCCTATGTCTAGGATCCCCTTTTTGTTCGACCCCCCTGCGGCCCCCCCGACTAGGTTCCCCCCTCTGACTACGCTCCGCCTTTTGACTTCGCTTTCCGGGCCCCTGACTAAGGGTGCGCCTCTGCTTGGGTCCCCCCTGATGGATCGCCTCTGAATAAGGTCCCCCCTATGGGGCCCCCCCATTGTTCCCCTTGACTGGATGCCCTCGATAAGGGTCCGCCCCTGATAGGGTTTCCCCCTCCCGGGCTGGTCCCCCTCTGACCCAAGGTCGCCTCTGACTAGGTCCGCCTCGGGCGGATCCCCCTATGAATAATCCCCCCTCTGATCGTCCGCCCCTGACTAGGTTGCGCCTTGACTAATCCCCCTCTGACTAAGGGTTCAGGGGCCCCTCTGACTTGGATCCCCTAATTTTAATAGGGTCCGCCCCTGACTAGGATCCCCCTCTGCCCAGGTTCCCCCCTCTGACTTGGCCCCCCCCCCTGACTTGGATCGCCCCCTGGGTAGGTTCCCCCTTGACTAGGATCCGCCCCTGGGCTAGGACGCCACACGGGGTCCCCCTCTCTAACACTGCCTCTTGGGTTTGGCCGGGGCCCCTTCCCGGCCATCCGCCTCCCGACTTGGGGCCGGGCCCCTGACTAAGGGTGGCCCTTTCCCGACTAGGATGCGCCTCCGGGGGTAGGTTTCCCTCCCTGGGGGCCGCGGGTGGAACCGCCCTTTTGAACCCCCGGGATGCGCCCCCTTTTACTTGGGGTGGGGGCCCTGATAGGGTGCCCTCTGACTAGGATCCCCCTCTGACTTGGTCCGGCCTCCCGACTGGATCCCCCTCTGCTTTGGTTTGCCCCTGACAGGTCCCCTCCCGGGTAAACCCCCCTAAAAATTCCCCTTTAAAGAGGGCCTCCGCCTGAATAGGGGTCCCCTTGACTAGGTTCCCCCCTCTTGAACCCCCTTTTGGGGTCCCCCTCGAATAGTCCGCCTGAACTTGGGTCCCCCCTCTGGGCTAGGATCCGCCCCGCTTTTCGAGGATCCGCCTCTGAAGGAAACCCCCCTCTGATTAGGGGTTTCCCCCTCTTTAATAGGTTTCCCCCCCCTTTACCCACGTCCGCCTTTTGGGCTAGGGTCCCCTCTGCTAGGTCCGGGCCCCTGACTAAAATTTCCCCTCTGGACACGTCCGCCTCTGATTCGTTTTCCCTTTGACTAACCCCCTCCCATAAACGGCCCCACTGGTCCCCCCCTCTGCTTAAAAGGGCCCCCCTCTGACTAGGATGCGCCTCAGGAAATTTGGTTGACGGCCCCCCCCATAGGATGCGCCTCAAGGGCCCCCCTTGGGTCCGCCTCTGACTACCTTCCGGAAAATTCCCTGAAGGATCCCCCCTCTGACTTTGGTCCGTTACGGGCCTCTGACTTGGATCCGCCTTGCTAGGTTCCCCTCTGAATTGGTCCCCATCCCCCTTTACCCAAAGGGTGCCGGCCCCTGACTAGGGTCGCCCCTGACTAGGATCCGCCCTTTACTAGGTCCACTCTGACTTGGTTCCCTTTGACTTGGGTCCCTCTGAATAATTCCCCCTCTGACTAGGGTCCCCTGAAAAGGAGGGCCCTTTTTAAATAGGATGCGCCCCTGACTAAAGGAAACCGCCCCTGACTTTGGGTCCCCCTTGACTAAAGGTTTCCCCCTCTGACTAGGTCTGCCTCTGACTTGGTCCCCCTTTTGCCCGGTTTGGGCCCCTTTGGGTAAGGAAACCGCCTTTTGACTGGTTTCCCCCCCTGAAATAGGTCCCCCTTTTGATTTTGGGTCCGCCTCTGACTGGATCCCCCTCTGACTAAAACCCCCCCCTAAAAGTCTAAAAGGGGTTCCGCCCTTTAATAGGGGGCCCCCTCTGACTACGACCCGCCTCTGATTAAAAACCCCTCCGACAATTGGGTTCCCCCTCTGACGGATCCGCCTCTGAAATTGGATCAGCCTTGACTAGGTGGGGCCCCTGACTAGGAAACCCCCTTCTGACTACGATCCCCCTCTGACTAGGAAACCCCCTGAATAGGGTCCCCCTTGGAATTTGGGTCCGCCTTGGGTAGGTTGGGGCCTTTTACTAGGGTCCCCCCTCTGGAAAAAATAGGATCCGCCTCTGGGGGGTAAATTTGGGTTTTGCCCCTGGGCTTGGGTCCCCCTCTGACTAGGTTCCCCCTCTGCTAAGGGTCCCCCTCTGAATAGGGTCCCCCTCGGGCTAGGACCCTCTTTATAGTGCGGGCCCCTGACTTGGAAACCCCCTTGACTAGGGTCGCCCCCTGCTTGGTTTGCGCCTCCCCCGAAAAAGGGTGCGCCCCTCTTGGCCCCTTTGGGTGGGGCCTTGACTTTGGATCCGGGCCCCTTTATAGGTTCCCCCTTTTGTCTAGATGCGCCTCTGACTAGGATGGGCCCCCTGCTAAGGTTTTAAGGGGTTTTACCCGGGAAATTAGGATGCCCCCTTGACTAGGAAACCCCCTCTGACTAGGGTTCCCCCCTACAGGAACCCCCGGGTAAAGGGCCCCTGACTAGGTCCGCCTCTGTACTTTGCTTTTTCCCCCTCTGGGCTGGCCCGCCCTATAGGGTCCGCCTCTGACTTGGGATACCCGCCCCCCCTGACTGGATCCGCCTCCCGACTTGGATCTGCCTCTGATAAAGTCCGCCTCCCCGACTAAAGCTCCCGCTTTGTTACGTTCCCCCTCTGCTTGGATCCGCCTCAGGGTCCCGTTTAAACCACAGACTTGAAAGGGGAAATTTTAATGATTGTCTTTTTTTTAGGGGGGGTCACTTACAATGGCCCGCTCAAATGCGCAGGTTACAAATTGTTTTGCAGGCGGATTTCCTCAAATGGGATTTCCTACCGTCTGTGGGCGCGGGGGGAAAAAAACAAAGAACTTTTTCATTCCTTTAAGGGTTTCCTCATCGATCTCAGTTGGAGGGGGTTGGGGGTCGGGGAGTTGCCCCGGTGCAGTGGGGCTAATCCGCGTCCAGAGCTGAGATAATCCCCTGTGAGCCTCCCCTTACATTGTCTCTAATGGACGTCGCTGGGCACACAACGCTCCTCATTGCCGGCGGATCCCGCGCTGCATCCTCACCTCTGATTATAGTGTATAGAACCACATGTGCATGAAAATCTGCAGCAAATCCACATCCAAAATCCATGCTTACTGATGCGGATTGTAAGCCTGGACGCCACACTCCTCCAGCAGGTGAGGCTATCATACGCAGCATAGTCACAGGGTCCGGTGTCACACACACATGAGCACTGGCCGCAGTGATGGTAGCGCTCACCTCCTATGCGCATGTACTGTGATACATTGCAGGTCATCTCTGATTAGACACTACAGGTCTTATGTTTGACACCTGTCTAGCAGTCAGATTGTTTTATTGTCCATAGCAACCAATCGGAGCTCAGCTTTCATTTCATATGGTGCTCTGGAAAAATAAGTTTAGCTCAGATTGGTTGTTATGGGCCCTGATTGGTTGCTATGGGCTCTGACTGGTTGCTATGAGCTTTGACTAGTTGCTATAGGCTCTGACTTGTGGCTATGGGCTCTTATTGGTTGCTATGGCCTCTGCTTGGTTACTATGAGTGCCTGTTGGTTGCTATGTTCTCTGGTTGCTATGCGCTCTTATTGCTTGCTATGGACTCTGATTGGTTGCTATGGACTCTGGTTGCTATGGGCTCTGACTGATGACTATGGGCTCTTATTGGTTGCTATTCGCTCTTATTGTTTGGTATGGGCTCTGTGGTTGCTATGGGCTCTGTTTGGTTGCTATGCGCTCTTATTGGTTGGTACGGGCTCTGATTGGTCGCTATGGGCTCTTATTGGTTGCTATGTGCTCTGGTTGCTATGAGCGCCTATTGGTTGCTATGGGCAACAAAGCCAGTTTTACTTGTAGACAGTCTTCATACATGTCGCCCTTAGACACGTACAGGAATCCCACCATATGGGTGACTTCCTGGTTTGTCTCTGTGACGTTCCCTCTGTGAGCTCTAATATCGGTAGTGAGAGGATCGCGTCACGGTTCTCGTCTAGGCTGGATATGGCCTCTGACGTGTAAGTGTTATCAGCAGGACCCGAGAGAAGTGTGAGTGTTATCAGCAGGACCTGAGAAAAGTGTGTTATCAGCAGGTCCCAAGAGAAGTGTGAGTGTTATCAGCAGGACCCGAGAGAAGTGTAAGTGTTATCAGCAGGACCCGAGAGAGGTGTAAGTGTTATCAGCAGGACCCGAGAGAGATGTAAGTGTTATCAGCAGGTCCCAAGAGAAGTGTAAGTGTTATCAGCAGGACCCGAGAAAAGTGTAAGTGTTATCAGCAGGACCCGAGAGAAGTGTGAGTGTTATCAGCAGGACCTGAGAAAACTGTGTTATCAGCAGGTCCCGAGAGAAGTGTAAGTGTTATCAGCAGGTCCCGAGAGAAGTGTGAGTGTTATCAGCAGGACCTGAGAAATCAGCAGGACCTGAGAAAACTGTGTTATCAGCAGGTCCCGAGAGAAGTGTGAGTGTTATCAGCAGGTCCCGGGAGAAGTGTGAGTGTTATCAGCAGGACCTGAGAAAACTGTGTTATCAGCAGGTCCCGAGAGAAGTGTGAGTGTTATCAGCAGGTCCCGGGAGAAGTGTGAGTGTTATCAGCAGGACCCGAGAGAAGTGTGAGTGTTATCAGCAGGACCTGAGAAAACTGTGTTATCAGCAGGTCCCGAGAGAAGTGTAAGTGTTATCAGCAGGTCCGAGAGAAGTGTAAATGTTATCAGCAGGTCCCGAGAGAAGTGTGAGTGTTATCAGCAGGTCCCGAGAGAAGTGTGAGTGTTATCAGCAGGACCTGAGAGAAGTGTGAGTGTTATCAGCAGGTCCCGAGAGAAGTGTGAGTGTTATCAGCAGGTCCCGAGAGAAGTGTGAGTGTTATCAGCAGGTCCCGAGAGAAGTGTGAGTGTTATCAGCAGGTCCCGAGAGAAGTGTAAATGTTATCAGCAGGTCCTGAGAGAAGTGTAAGTGTTATCAGCAGGTCCCGAGAGAAGTGTAAGTGGTATCAGCAGGACCTGAGAGAAGTGTAAGTGTTATCAGCAGAGCTTGATCGTTGTGAACCCCATAGGTACAGAGAACAATTAACCCCTTATCCTTTCATGCATTGCTCTTGTCATCGGCCACTTGATCTAATCTTTATCTAGATGCACAATAGTGCGATTAAGTATCTAAAATCTGTATTGAGACTACGTGTGGATCAGCTCCTCTCGCAGCACCGGCAGTAAAGTGAGAATGGTCTGTACGGCTATTATGTTAGTATAGCTAGAGAAGGGCAAGATTATCGGGGTCATAGAGATGACGAAATTAAAAGAAAAGTTGTTTTCCAGGAATCTTGGTTTTACCAAAACCAGCCCTTTCCAATGTAGGTGTCCCTGCAGCGTCCTCCGGGACAGCCGTGGTCTCTGGAGGGGGGGGGGGCTTGTGTGTGAGATCTCGGTGCTGGGTTGGACCCTCACAAATATCAGTCGCCTTGTTTTTTCCAGTTCATTGTCATCTTGGGTGGGTGATGGATGGCGCTCTGGAGCCTGCTCGGTGCTCTGGAGCCTGCTCGGCGCCCTGGAGCCTGCTCGGCGCTCTGGAGCCTGCTCGGCGCTCTGGAGCCTGCTCGGCGCTCTGGAGCCTGCTCGGCGCCCTGGAGCCTGCTCGGCGCCCTGGAGCCTGCTCGGCGCTCTGGAGCCTGCTCGGCGCTCTGGAGCCTGCTCGGCGCTCTGGAGCCTGCTCGGCGCCCTGGAGCCTGCTCGGCGCTCTGGAGCCTGCTCGGCGCCCTGGAGCCTGCTCGGCGCCCTGGAGCCTGCTTGCCGCCCTGGAGCCTGCTTGCCGCCCTGGAGCCTGCTTGCCGCCCTGGAGCCTGCTTGGTGCTCTGGAGCCTGCTTGCCGCCCTGGAGCCTGCTTGGCGCTCTGGAGCCTGCTTGGCGCTCTGGAGCCTGCTTGCCGCCCTGGAGCCTGCTCGGTGCTCTGGAGCCTGCTCGGTGCTCTGGAGCCTGCTTGGCGCCCTGGAGCCTGCTTGCCGCCCTGGAGCCTGCTTGGCGCCCTGGAGCCTGCTTGGCGCTCTGGAGCCTGCTTGCTGCCCTGGAGCCTGCTTGGTGCTCTGGAGCCTGCTTGCCGCCCTGGAGCCTGCTTGCCGCCCTGGAGCCTGCTTGCCCCTCGCCAGTGTTTTTGGGTGCTAGGGTGCCGGGCGTCCTTCTACGCTACAGACCGGAATCGGATCTTTGCTGTTACTTTTGCTCTTTTTCCGCGTTGACTTTTTCTGCTCAGTTCCTGCTCGGCTCTGACAGAGCTCAGTCTGCCCGGGAGTTGCCCCGACGCGATGGGACCCAGTAAATAGTTAATGAGAGAGAACCAGCAGCAGCCGTCCCCGGTGGGTTTCACATCATTTGCTAGAGAATGAAATGCGATATCGGAGAGAGAATCCCCCGATTGTTCCTGTGTGAGGAAGTTTAACTGCATCCGCGGCGGCGGCGCAGGAGCCGGGTGTGACCTTGCACTGGGCCGGGTTGCGTTACATTTGCAGCAGCCGAAGGGTTAAAGCTCATTAAGTCTTTCTTCGGTAGCAGCTGAAATCTTCTGTAATGGGGATTTATCAGAGACATCTATCATGGCGGCCTCAGTGCTACTGGCGCCAAAACGTGAAATCGACAAATTTACAAAACTGAACGGTGGTTTAGCTGCAGAGCTGGGAAAATAGAGGTTTCTGTGTGATAAGTGCATCGTGGATGTGGGGACTCGAGAACTGCTCAGAGGCAGCAGCTCCGGACAGAACCCGGTGATCCGGCCCTTCTCCCCTGCTGGTGCCGGCGATGTCCGAGATCAGCGGGGCCAGTACCTCTGGACAGAACCTGGTGATCCAGCCCTTCTCCCCTTCTGGTGCCAGCGATGTCCGAGATCAGCGGGGCCAGTACCTCTGGACAGAACCTGGTGATCCGGCCCTTCTCCCCTTCTGGTGCCGGCGATGTCCGAGATCAGCGGGGCCAGTACCTCTTGACAGAACCCGGTGATCCGGCCCTTCTCCCCTTCTGGTGCCAGCGATGTCCGAGATCAGCGGGGCCAGTACCTCTGGACAGAACCTGGTGATCCGGCCCTTCTCCCCTGCTGGTGCCGGCGATGTCCGAGAAAAGCGGGGCCAGTACCTCTGGACAGAACCCGGTGATCCGGCCCTTCTCCCCTTCTGGTGCCGGCTATTTCCGAGATCAGCGGGGCCAGTACCTCTGGACAGAACCCGGTGATCCGGCCCTTCTCCCCTGCTGGTGCCGGCGATGTCCGAGATCAGCGGGGCCAGTACCTCTGGACAGAACCTGGTGATACGGCCCTTCTCCCCTGCTGGTGCCGGCGATGTCCGAGAACAGCGGGGCCAGCCCCTCTGTACACTCCGTGGTGATTCGCGCCGTCTCCCCTTCTGCTGCCTGCGATGTCCGAGATCAGCGGGGCCAGTACCTCTGGACAGAACCTGGTGATCCGGCCTTCTCCCCTTCTGGTGCCGGCGATGTCCGAGATCAGTGGGGCCAGTACCTCTGGACAGAACCTGGTGATCCGGCCCTTCTCCCCTTCTGGTGCCTGCGATGTCCGAGAAAAGCGGGGCCAGTACCTCTGGACAGAACCTGGTATCCGGCCCTTCTTCCCCTGCTGGTGCCGGCGATGTCCGAGATCAGCGGGGCCAGTACCTCTGGACAGAACCTGGTGATACGGCCCTTCTCCCCTTCTGGTGCCGGCGATGTCCGAGATCAGCGGGGCCAGTACCTCTGGACAGAACCCGGTGATCCGGCCCTTCTCCCCTTCTGGTGCCGGCGATGTCCGAGATCAGCGGGGCCAGTACCTCTGGACAGAACCTGGTGATCCGGCCCTTCTCCCTGCTGGTGCCGGCGATGTCCGAGATCAGTGGGGCCAGTACCTCTGGACAGAACCTGGTGATCCGGCCCTTCTCCCCTGCTGGTGCCAGCGATGTCCGAGATCAGCGGGGCCAGTACCTCTGGACAGAACCTTGTGATCCGGCCCTTCTCCCCTGCTGGTGCCAGCGATGTCCGAGATCAGCGGGGCCAGTACCTCTGGACAGAACCTGGTGATCCGGTCCTTCTCCTCTTCTGGTGCCGGCACTATCCAAGATCAGCAGGCACAGCAAACTCCGTCGGGGGCTCCAGTATAAGGGGACGGTTGCATGGCTGATTGGCAGCACCTGGTGGTCCCGCCCTTCTCCCCTCCTAGTGCCAGCGATGTCCAAGATCAGCGGGGCCAGTAAACTCCGCTGGGGGCTCCAGTATAAGGCCATGTCCCCACGGCACGGGTTTTCGTCCGGTTTTTCAGCCGGTTTGCGGTTTTTCAGACCACCTGAAAAACCGGCCGAAAATGAGCACAATTGTGCGCTATGGAAAACCCGTGCAGCAGTCCTCGCTGCACGGGTTTTGCCGTCGGACGGCGGCAAAACATTGTAGAAGCACAATCTTCCGTCCGGTTTTCAGACGGAATCTGTGCTTCTCAATGGGAGGAGGGGAGGGCTGTTCTCCGCTCGCCACAGAGCTCAGTGATTGGCTGCAGCATCATGTGACCACAGAGGTCAGCGATTGGCTGCAGCATCATGTGACCACAGAGGTCAGCGATTGGCTGCAGCATCATGTGACCACAGAGGTCAGCGATTGGCTGCAGCATCATGTGACCACAGAGGTCAGCGATTGGCTGCAGCATCATGTGACCACAGAGGTCAGCGATTGGCTGCAGCATCATGTGACCACAGAGGTCAGCGATTGGCTGCAGCATCATGTGACCACAGAGGTCAGCGATTGGCCGTAGCATCATGTGACCACAGAGGTCAGGCATTGGCTGCAGCATCATGTGACCACAGAGGTCAACGATTGGCTGCAGCATCATGTGACCACAGAGGTCAGGGATTGGCTGCAGCATCATGTGACCACAGAGGTCAGGGATTGGCTGCAGCAATATGTGATCCATGAACATGATGTCATCAGTGATGTGACCACAGAGGTCAGCGATTGGCTGCTGCATCATGTGATCCATGAATGTGATGTCATCAGTGAGGGACCTTTGGGAACATCGGAGCTCTGACAGTGCTGGTGATGGGGAGAGGTCAGTAAGGGGTAATTTTCTACCTTAGTGGGAGGTTTTAAAAAGTCTTTGAAAACCCTTGTTTTAGGGTTGCAGTTGCAGGGTACATTACTGCCCATATTTTGGCGCACTTACTACTCAATATATCTCCAGAGCTGGAGTTCGCCGGCACGGGGATGTGTGGAAAGCCGGGGGCAGCATGGAGCGCTGTAATGGCAGCAGTATGTGTCTCTTATGATAGCGGGAGCCCAGTGCGTGTGGTGCAGGTACCGACCCGGCCTCTCCCCGCAGCCGCCCATGCCGAGAGGAATTCCTGCAGATTGCCGACACATGGAGCCCATTACCGCTCCTGGCAGCGGACAGTGCACATGTTGTGTGCAGCAATCACTACCACCATTTCCCCTCTTACTGGAAAACATGTTGACATATTTTTTCTATAATCAGGTCTTACAGCGCTCGGCTCCTGTGATCAGCGGCGAACAAATCTCGACTGCGGCGGGTTTTTCATGTGCGCTGTTTTTCCTCCAATAATCTCGCCACATTGTGAACCCCTGACCCATCAAGCAGAAGTACACGTTTATTCTCTTCTTTTAAAGGGACCCCACTGCTCTCTGTTATCACCCATTGCAGGCCTTGAAGAAGCTAAGGGTAAAACAAGGCCATTGCTCTTCCAGGGTTCCAGAGAGCCATATACAGTGGCCCCTGTGACCCGTCCACTCTCCTTACGATTTTGCCATGTCCCTGGCCCCCGGTGACCCGTCCACTCACCTTACGATTTTGCTATGTCCCGGGATTCGTGTGACCCGTCCACTCACCTTGGGATTTTGCTATGTCCCTGGGGCCCCTGTGACCCGTCCACGCTCCTTACGATTTTGCTATGTCCCGGGGTTCGTGTGACCCGTCCACTCACCTTACGATTTTGCTTGTCCGGGTCTGTGTGACCCGTCCACTCACCTTCGATTTTGCTATGTCCCGGGCCCCGTGATCCCGTCCACTCACCTTAGATTTTGCTATGTCCCGGGGTTCGTGTGACCCGTCCACTCACCTTACGATTTTGCTCTATCCCGGGGTTCGTGTGACCCGTCCACTCTCCTTACGGTTTTGCTATGTCCCCGGGCCCTGTGACCCGTCCACTCACCTTACGTTTTGCTATGTCCCGGGGCCCCTGTGACCCGTCCACTCACCTTACGATTTTGCTCTGTCCCGGGGTCTGTGTGACCCGTCCACTCACCTTACGATTTTGCTCTGTCCTGGGGCCCCTGTGACCCGTCCACTCACCTTACGGTTTTTCTATGTCCCGGGGGCCCCTGTGACCCGTCCACTCACCTTACGGTTTTTCGATGTCCAGGGGGCCCGTGTGACCCGTCCACTCACCTTACGATTTTGCTAAGTCCCGGGGTCTGTGTGACCCGTCCACTCACCTTACGGTTTTGCTCTGTCCAGGTGTCCCTGTGACCCGTCCACTCACCTTTTGATTTTGCTATGTCCCCGGGCCCGTGACCCATCCACTCACCTTACGGTTTTGCTATGTCCCGGAGCCCCTGTGACCCGTCCACTCACCTTACGATATTGCTATGTCCCGGGGGGCCCTGTGCCCCGTCCACTCACCTTACGTTTTTGCTTTGTCCCGGGGGGCCCCTGTGACCCGTCCACTCTCCTTACGATTTTGCTATGTCCCGGGGTTCGTGTGACCCGTCCACTCTCCTTACGATTTTGCTATGTCCCGGGGGTCCCTGTGACCCGTCCACTCACCTTACGATTTTGCTATGTCCCTGAGCCCCTGTGACCCGTCCACTCACCTTACGGTTTTGCTATGTCTCGGAGCCCCTGTGACCCGTCCACTCACCTTACGATTTTGCTATGTCCCGGAGCCCCTGTGACCCGTCCACTCCCTTACGGTTTTGCTTTGTCCCGGGTGTCCCTGTGACCCCTCCACTCACATTACGATTTTGCTTTGTCCCGGGGTTCGTGTGACCCGTCCACTCTCCTTACGATTTTGCTATGTCCCGGGGCCCCTGTGACCCGTCCACTCACCTTACGATTTTGCTATGTCCTGGGGCCCCTGTGACCCGTCCACTCACCTTACGATTTTGCTATGTCCCGGGGCCCCTGTGACCCGTCCACTCACCTTGGGATTTTTGCTATGTCCCGGGGCCCCTGTGACCCGTCCACTCACCTTACGATTTTGCTCTGTCCCGGGGGTCGTGTGACCCGTCCACTATCCTTCCGGTTTTGCTATGTCCCGGGGGCCCCTGTGACCCGTCCACTCTCCTTACGGTTTTGCTCTGTCCCGGGGTTCGTGTGACCCGTCCACTCTCCTTACGATTTTGCTATGTCCCTGGGGCCCCTGTGACCCGTCCACTCTCCTTACGATTTTTCTATGTCCCGGTGCCCCTGTGACCCGTCCACTCTCCTTACGATTTTGCTATGTCCCTGTGACCGTCCACTCACCTTTTGATTTTGCTATGTCCCGTTGCCCGTCACCCTTCCATTCACCTTACGGTTTTGCTATTTCCCGGGTCCCCTGTGACCCGTCCACTCACCTTACGGTTTTGCTATTTCCCGGGTCCCCTGTGACCCGTCCACTCACCTTACGATTTTGCTATGTCCCGGGCTGGACCCGTCCACTCCCTTACGATTTTGCTAATGTCCCGGGCTGTGACCCGTCCACTCACCTTACGATTTTGCTATGTCCCGGCCCTGTGACCCACCACTCTCCTTAGGGTTTTGCTATGTCCCGGGGGTCCCTGTGACCCGTCCACTCCCTTAGGGTTTGCTAATGTCCCGGGCTGTGACCCTCCACTCCCTTACGTTTTGCTATGTCCCGGGCCCCTGTGACCCGTCCACTCACCTTACGATTTTGCTATGTCCCTGGGTTCGTGTGACCCGTCCACTCACCTTACGATTTTGCTATGTCCCGGGGTCTGTGTGACCCGTCCACTCTACCTTACGATTTTGCTATTCCCGGGGTTCGTGTGACCCATCCACTCTCCTTACGGTTTTGCTATGTCCCGGAGCCCCTGTGACCCGTCCACTCACCTTACGATTTTGCTATGTCCCGGGGTTCGTGTGACCCGTCCACTCGCCTTACGATTTTGCTATGTAACGGTGTGCGTGTGACCCGTCCACTCTCCATACGGTTTTGCTATGTCCTGGGGTCCCTGTGACCCGTCCACTCACCTTACGATTTTGCTATGTCCTGGGGCCCCTGTGACCCGTCCACTCACCTTACGATTTTGCTATGTCCCGGGGGTCCCTGTGACCCGTCCACTCACCTTACGATTTTGCTATGTCCCGGGGTTCGTGTGACCCATCCACTCTCCTTACGATTTTGCTATGTCCCGGGGCCCCTGTGACCCGTCCACTCACCTTACGATTTTGCTATGTCCCGGGGTTCGTGTGACCCGTCCACTCACCTTACGATTTTGCTATGTCCCGGGGTTCGTGTGACCCGTCCACTCACCTTACGATTTTGCTATGTCCCGGGGGTCGTGTGACCCATCCACTCTCCTTACGATTTTGCTATGTCCCGGGGGACGTGTGACCGTCCACTACCTTACGATTTTGCTATGTCCCGGGGTTCGTGTGACCCGTCCACTCACCTTACGATTTTGCTATGTCCCGGGGTTCGTGTGACCCGTCCACTCTCCTTACGGTTTTGCTATGTCCCGGAGCCCCTGTGACCCGTCCACTCACCTTACGATTTTGCTATGTCCCGGGGTTCGTGTGACCCGTCCACTCTCCTTACGGTGTGCTGCCGTTTTTTGGTGAATCTGTTCCCGTCTGCGGACTTTTTGTCTTTTCTCTGCACTGATTGCTGTGCGCACAAGGAGATGCAGCGGCTGCCAGTGATCGGCTGCTGCGGCTTCTGATGGAAATTGACCCTGTAATTACCGCAGCACTTTGATGTCTGCTTGTTGTGTTAACCATTTTCTCTCGGTGTGGCCACAACGCTCCAGCACAATTTCGGGAGGTCATGTCAACAGCAGTGCCCCCTTTAAAGCTGCCTGATTGCTTGAAGATCAAAGAAGGAGGACCACGCAGAGAAAACATGAACTTTCTGCAGCTTCTTGGGGCAGAGAACAAAATGGTTTAACCCTTGTGGGGCTGAGTGCCTGGCTGGCGCCGGGCGGCTGAGGCTGAAAGGTAGCGGAAAATCACTTTTAACCCTTCCATGACAGGAGAGGCAAAACCTCTGCATGAATGAAACGGTGAACTCCGCTCCGCTTCAGCCGGGGTCCAGTGGTTACCATGGCTGGTGCTGATCTGTGCACGTATGACTAGCTTCATGAGGAATATGATTGTGACTATACACAGTGTGGAGTCGGCAAGCCAAAGCCCCGACTCCGACTCCTCAATTTCCCAAACCTCCGACTCCTGACTCCCTCATACACAGCGCATGTTTAAGTGATAACTTTACTGTAGTAAAATGGTCCCATCCGGCTGTTTATCAGCATATGATACAATATTCAAGCTATTTAGGTAGAACAGACACTGACAAGCAAAAGGGTGACAATGTTTTGATCTTTTGAACTCTTGTGGGTAGAGTTGAAGAAAAAGCTGTATTTGTATCCAAGTCCAGTCTGCACCAACATTGGGAATGTCTAGAAGAGATCTGGGATCAGATTTTAGTCAAGATGTGCTTGAATCTGATCCAGAGCCCGGAAGGATTCGGGCAGTATTGAAAACCAAAGGTGGATTTCCCAAATAACAGCAAAATAATAAAAATTAACATTTTGATTTTTAGGAGCAAAACAGTAACAATGCAGTTACAGGAAAGAATCTGCAGAACTAAGCAGATGCTAAATACTTGCAATTTAAATTTATGTATAAGACAGGTAAGAAGACTGTATATAAAATTACTGTAGCCTCATGTACATAACTGTAGTGGAGGGTGAGATATGGAGCCTGAAAGTCACAAGTTCAAAACATTGTTACCCTTTTGCTTGTCAGTGTAAAATATATTTATTGGATATGACTTTAGAACACAAAAAAATTGTAAAAATGCAAAACACTGCAGGAACATTTGTGAAGTCTCTGAATTTGTTCTGGGAAATAGTTTCGCCTCAATCAGATCCGGCATACATGACCTCACATCTGATCTCATTATTTCCAGGATAGAGAACGGCCTCTCTACACTAACTTGGGGGAAAGCGGTGACCACAGGGGCAGCATCTCTGACAATGTCAGGGTATAAAGGAATTGTCTCAGCCACAGTCAGGTCTGATGAATGGTTGTTCTTCTACTTCTGTGAAAACAGGTGAAAGATTTGGCTGAAAGCGGTGTGCGCTGGGAGCAGAATCTTTCCCACTGGGGCAGCGCTTTGCCTGCTCCATGTCATCAATTACACTCCTCATGTGATGAGGCTGAAGAGGTGGGAGCAGTAGCACCGGCCGGACCCAACTCCTCCTGTTCTTTGTATCGAACTAATTGGACCAATTAATTATGTATTTTGGGAGTCGGAGTCGGTCCTTATTATGACGACTCCGACTCCTGCAAAATAGGCACCGACTCCGACTCCACAGCCCTGCGTACAACACAAGAAGAGGAGAGCTCGTCACACTACAATACGGGGAGAGGAGAGCTCATCACACTACAATACGAGGAGAGGAAGAGCACATACATACACAGATACACTACAAACGAGGGAGAGGAGAGCTCATCACACTACAATACGGGAAGGAGAGGAGCTCATCACACTACAATACGAGGAGAGGAGAGCTCATCACACTACAATACGGGGAGAGGAGAGCTCATCACACTACAATACGAGGAGAGGAGAGCTCATCACAATACAATAAGTGGAGATGAGAGCTCATCACACTACAATACAGGAGAGGAGAGCTCATCACACTAAAAATACGGGGAGAGGAGAGCTCATCACACTACAATACGGTGAGATGAGAGCTAATCACACTACAATTTCAGAGGAGAGGAGAGCTCATCACACTACAATACCGGGAGAGAAGAGCTCATCACACTACAATACGAGGAGAGGAGAGCTCATCACACTACAATACGGGGAGAGGAGAGCTCATCACACTACAATACAGGGAGAGGAGAGCTCGTCACACTACAATACGGGGAGAGGAGAGCTCGTCACACTACAATACAGGGAGAGGAGAGCTCGTCACACTAAAAATACAGGAGAGGAGAGCTCGTCACACTACAATACGGGGAGAGGAGAGCTCGTCACACTACAATACGAGGAGAGGAGAGCTCGTCACACTACAATACGGGGAGAGGAGAGCTCGTCACACTACAATACGGGGAGAGGAGAGCTCGTCACACTACAATACGGGGAGAGGAGAGCTCATCACACTACAATACGGGGAGAGGAGAGCTCGTCACACTACAATACGGGGAGAGGAGAGCTCATCACACTACAATACAGGGAGAGGAGAGCTCGTCACACTACAATACGGGGAGAGGAGAGCTCATCACACTACAATACGAGGAGAGGAGAGCTCGTCACACTACAATACGAGGAGAGGAGAGCTCATCACACTACAATACGGGGAGAGGAGAGCTCGTCACACTACAATACAGGGAGAGGAGAGCTCATCACACTATAATACGAGGAGAGGAGAGCTCGTCACACTACAATACGAGGAGAGGAGAGCTCATCACACTATAATACAGGGAGAGGAGAGCCTCAACTACAAAAAATCAAATACAGGGAGAGGAGAGCTCATCACACTACAATACGGGGAGAGGAGAGGAGAGCTCATCACACTACAATACAGGGAGAGGAGAGCTCATCACACTACAATACAGGGTGAGGAGAGCTCGTCACACTACAATACAGGGAGAGGAGAGCTCGTCACACTACAATACGGGGAGAGGAGAGCTCGTCACACTACAATACAGGGAGAGGAGAGCTCATCACACTACAATACAGAGAGAGGAGAGCTCATCACACTACAATACAGAGAGAGGAGAGCTCGTCACACTACAATACAGGGAGAGGAGAGCTCGTCACACTATAATCCGGGGAGAGGAGAGCTCGTCACACTACAATACAGGGAGAGGAGAGCTCGTCACACTACAATACGGGGAGAGGAGAGCTCTTCACACTACAATACGGGGAGAGGAGAGCTCGTCACACTACAATACAGGGAGAGGAGAGCTCATCACACTACAATACGGGGAGAGGAGAGCCTGTCACACTACAATACAGGGAGAGGAGAGCTCGTCACACTACAATACGGGGAGAGGAGAGCTCGTCACACTACAATACAGGGAGAGGAGAGCTCGTCACACTACAATACAGGGAGAGGAGAGGAGAGCTCATCACACTTTCAATACGGGGGGGAGAGGAGAGCTCATCACACTACAATACGGGGAGAGGAGAGCTCATCACACTACAATACAGGGAGAGGAGAGGAGAGCTCATCACACTACAATACTAGGATAGGAGAGCTCGTCACACTACAAACAGAGGGAGGAGCTCATCACACTACAATACGGGGAGAGGAGGAAGCTCATCACACTACAATAATAGGGAGTGGAGAGCTCTCACACTACAATACTAGGAGAGGAGAGCTCGTCACACTACTATACAGGGAGAGGAGAGCTCGTCACACTACAATACGGGAGAGGAGAGCTCATCACACTACAATACGGGGAGAGGAGAGCTCGTCACACTACAATACATGGAGAGGAGAGGAGAGCTCATCACACTACAATACGAGGAGAGGAGAGCTCATCACACTACAATACAGGAGAGGAGAGCTCGTCACACTACAATACAGGGAGAGGAGAGCTCGTCACACTACAATACGGGGAGAGGAGAGCTCATCACACTACAATACAAGGAGAGGAGAGCTCATCACACTACAATAAGCGTAGAGGAGAGCTCGTCACACTACAATACGGGGAGAGGAGAGCTCGTCACACTACAATACAGGGAGAGGAGAGCTCGTCAAACTACAATACGGGGAGAGCTCGTCACACTACAATACAGGGAGAGGAGAGCTCGTCACACTACAATACGATACGAGGAGAGCTCGTCACACTACAATACGGGGAGAGGAGAGCTCATCACACTACAATACGGGGAGAGGAGAGCTCGTCACACTACAATACGAGAAGAGGAGAGCTCATCACACTACAATACGAGGAGAGCTCGTCACACGACAATACGAGGAGAGCTCATCACACTACAATACGAGGAGAGGAGAGCTCATCACACTACAATACGGGAGAGGAGAGCTCTTCACACTACAATACAGGGAGAGGAGAGCTCGTCACACTACAAGACCGGGAGAGGAGAGCTCGTCACACTACAATACGAGGAGAGGAGAGCTCATCACACTACAATACGAGGAGAGGAGAGCTCATCACACGACAATACAAGGAGAGGAGAGCACATCACACTACAATACGAGGAGATGAGAGCTCATCACACTACAATACGAGGAGAGGAGATCTCTTCACACTACAATACGCGGAGAGGAGAGGAGAGCTCGTCACACTACAATACGAGGAGAGGAGAGCTCATCACACTACAATACATGGAGAGGAGAGCTCATCACACTACAATACATGGAGAGGAGAGGAGAGCTCATCACACTACAATACAGGGAGAGGAGAGCTCGTCACACTACAATACGAGGAGAGGAGAGCTCGTCACACTACAATACGGGGAGAGGAGAGCTCGTCACACTACAATACGGGGAGAGGAGAGCTCGTCACACTACAATACAGGGAGAGGAGAGCTCGTCACACTACAATACGAGGAGAGCACATCACACTACAATACAGGGAGAGGAGAGCTCGTCACACTACAATACAGGGAGAGGAGAGCTCGTCACACTACAATACAGGGAGAGGAGAGCTCATCACACTACAATACGGAGAGAGAGCTCGTCACACTACAACACAGGCAGAGGAGAGCTCATCACACCACACGACGCGGAGAGGAGAGGAGAGCTCCTCACACTACCATACCGGGACAGGAGAGCTCATCACACTACACTACGGGGAGAGGAGAGCTCGTCACACTACAATACAGGGAGAGGAGAGCTCGTTACACTACAATACGAGGAGAGCTCGTCACACTACAATACAGGGACAGGAGAGCTCATCACACTACAATACGAGGAGAGGAGAGCTCGTCACACTACAATACGGGGAGAGGAGAGGGTCGTCACACTACAATAATGGGGGAGGAAACTCGTCACACTACAATACAGGGAAAGGAGAGCTAGACAACCGACAATAACAGGAGAGGAGAGCTCGTCTCACTACAATACAGGGAGAGGAGAGCTCCTCACACTACAATACGTGGAGAGGAGAGCTCGTCACACTACACTACAGGGAGAGGAGGAGAGCTCGTCACACTACAATACGAGGAGAGGAGAGCTCGTCACACTACAATACAGTGGAGAGGAGGAGCTCGTCCCCAAATACAATACGGGAGAGGAGAGCTCGTCACACTACAATACGAGGAGAGGAGAGCTCGTCACACTACAATAGAGGAGAGCCTTCAAAAAACACACTACAATACGGAGAGGAGAGGTGAGCTCATCACACTACAATACGAGGAGAGGAGAGCTCATCACACTACAATACGAGGAGAGGAGAGCTCGTCACACTACAATACAGGGAGAGGAGAGCTCGTCACACTACAATACGGGGAGAGGAGAGCTCATCACACTACAATACAGGGAGAGGAGAGCTCATCACACTACAATACAGGGAGAGGAGAGCTCGTCACACTACAATACAGAGGAGAGGAGAGCTCACCACACTACAATACCCTGTGAGGAGAGCTCATCACACTACAATACGAGGAGAGGAGAGCTCGTCACACTACAATACAGGGAGAGGAGAGCTCGTCACACTACTATACTTGGAGAGGAGAGCTCGTCACACTACAATACGGGGAGAGGAGAGCTCGTCACACTACAATACGGGGAGAGGAGAGCTCGTCACACTACAATACAGGGAGAGCTCATCACACTACAATACGAGGAGAGGAGAGCTCGTCACACTACAATACAGGGAGAGGAGAGGAGAGCTCGTCACACTACAATACATGGAGAGGAGAGCTCGTCACACTACAATACAGGGAGAGGAGAGCTCGTCACACTACAATACGGGGAGAGGAGAGGAGAGCTCATCACACTACAATACGGGGAGAGGAGAGGAGAGCTCATCACACTACAATACGGGGAGAGGAGAGGAGAGGAGAGCTCGTCACACTACAATACTGGGACAGGAGAGCTCATCACACTACAATACAGGGAGAGGAGAGCTCATCACACTATCAATACAGGGGAGAGGAGAGCTCATCCCCACTACAATACGGAGGAAAAAAAGGAGAGGAGAGCTCGTCACACTACAATACGAGGAGAGGAGAGCTAGTCACACTACATTAGAGGGAGAGGAGAGCTCATCACATTACAATACAGGGAGAGGAGAGCTCGTCACACTACAATACAGGGAGGAAAGGGAAACTCGTCACACTACAATACGAGGGGGAGGAGAGCTCATCACACTACAATACGGGAGAGGAGAGCTCGTCACACTACAATACAGGGAGAGGAGAGCTCATCACACTACAATACGGGGAGAGGAGAGCTCGTCACACTACAATACGGGGAGAGGAGAGCTCGTCACACTACAATACAGGGAGAGCTCATCACACTACAATACGAGGAGAGGAGAGCTCGTCACACTACAATACGAGGAGAGCTCATCACACTGCAATACGAGGAGAGGAGAGCTCATCACACTACAATACGAGGAGAGCTCATCACACTACAATACGAGGAGAGGAGAGCTCATCACACTACAATACAGGGAGAGGAGAGCTCGTCACACTACAATACAGGGAGAGGAGAGCTCGTCACACTACAATACAGTGAGAGGAGATCAGTCACACTACAATACAGGGGAGAGGAGAGCTCATCACACTAAATACGGGAGAGGAGAGCTCGCACACTACAATACGAGGAGAGGAAGCTCTCACACTACAATACAGGAGAGGAGAGCTCATCACACTACAATACGGGGAGAGGAGAGCTCGTCACACTACAATACAGGGAGAGGAGAGCTCGTCACACTACAATACGGGAGAGGAGAGCTCGTCACACTACAATACGGGATAGGAGAGCTCGTCACACTACAATACGGGAGAGAGTAGCTCGATCACACTACACAAAAACGGGAGAGGAGAGCTCGACACACTACAATACCGGGAGAGGAGAGCTCGTCACACTACAATACCGGGAGAGGAGAGCTCGTCGCACTACAATACGGGAGAGGAGAGCTCGTCACACTACAATACAGGGAGAGGAGAGCTCGTCACACTACAATACGGGAGAGGAGAGCTCATCACACTACAATACAGGGAGAGGAGAGCTCGTCACACTATACAATACGGGAGAGGAGAGCTCGTCACACTACAATACAGGGAGAGGAGAGCTCATCACACTACAATACGGGGAGAGGAGAGCTCGTCACACTACAATACGGGAGAGGAGAGCTCGTCACACTAAAATACGGTGAGAGGATAGCTCGTCACACTACAATACGAGGAGAGGAGAGCTCATCACACTACAATACGGTGAGAGGAGAGGAGAGCTCATCACACTACAATAAGAGGAGAGCTCGTCACACTACAATACAGAGAGAGGAGAGCTCGTCACACTACAATACCGGGAGAGCTGAGCTCGTCACACTACAATACGAGGAGAGCTCGTCACACTACAATACATGGAGAGGAGAGCTCGTCACACTACAATACAGGGAGGGGAGAGCTCAAACACACACAATACGGGGAAGGAGACTCGTCACACTACAATACGAGGAGAGCTCATCACACTACAATACGAGAGAGGAGAGCTCGTCACACTACAATACGGGAGAAGGAAGCTCGTCACACTACAATACGGGAGAGGAGAGCTCTCACACTACAAAACTAGGAGAGCTCATCACACTACAATACAGGGATGAGGAAGCTCATCACACACAATACGAGAAGGGGACTCGTCACACTACAATACAGAGAGAGGAGAGCTCGTCTATGGATCACAGGACGATCTATGCACCACAGGGCGATCTATGGACCACAGGGCGATCTATGGACCACAGGGCGATCTATGGGCCCCAGGGCGATCTATGGACCACAGGACGATCTATGGACCACAGGACGATCTATGGATCACAGGGCGATCTATGGACCACCGGGAGATCTATGTTCCACAGGGCGATCTATGGACCACAGGGCGATCTATGGACCACAGGGCGATCTATGGACCACAGGACGATCTATGGGCCACAGGGCGATCTATGGACCACAGGGCGATCTATGGACCACAGGGCGATCTATGGATCACAGGGCGATTATGGGGCACAGGGCGATCTATGGGCCACAGGGCGATCTATGGACCACAGGACGATCTATGGACCACAGGACGATCTATGGATCACAGGACGATCTATGGACCACAGGACGATCTATGGAGCACAGGGCGATCTATGGGCCACAGGGCGATCTATGGGCCACAGGACGATCTATGGGCCACAGGGCGATCTATGGATCACAGGACGATCTATGGACCACAGGGCGATCTATGGGCCACAGGGCGATCTATGGATCACAGGACGATCTATGGATCACAGGACGATCTATGGATCACAGGGCGATCTATGGACCACAGGACGATCTATGGATCACAGGACGATCTATGGCCCACAGGGCGATCTATGGGCCACAGGGCGATCTATGGGCCACAGGGCGACCTATGGGCCACAGGACGACCTATGGCTCACAGGACGACCTATGGATCACAGGACGATCTATGGACCACAGGGCGATCTATGGACCACAGGGCGATGTATGGATCACAGGGCGATGTATGGGCCACAGGGCGATCTATGGGCCACAGGGCGATCTATGGGCCACAGGGGGATCTATGGATCAAAAGGACATCTATGGGCCACAGGGCGATCTATGGACCACAGGGCGATCTATGGATCACAGGGCGATCTATGGACCACAGGGCGATCTATGGAACACAGGGCGATCTATGGATCACAGGGCGATCTATGGATCACAGGGCGATCTATGGATCACAGGACGATCTATGGATCACAGGACGATCTATGGATCCAAAAGGCGATCTATGGACCACAGGACGATCTCTGGATCACAGGACGATCTATGGAGCACAGGGCGATCTATGGACCACAGGACGATCTATGGATCACAGGACGATCTATGGATCA
Organism: Phyllomedusa bahiana; assembly: GCA_025379985.1. NCBI lineage: Eukaryota > Metazoa > Chordata > Amphibia > Anura > Hylidae > Phyllomedusa > Phyllomedusa bahiana. The sequence goes on from JAODAL010039699.1 coordinate 23,267, forward strand.
CAGGGCGATCTATGGACCACAGGGCGATCTATGGATCACAGGACGATCTATGGGCCACAGGGCGATCTATGGATCACAGGACGATCTATGGCTCACAGGACGAACTATGGATCACAGGACGATCTATGGACCACAGGGCGATCTATGGACCACAGGGCGATCTATGGACCACAGGGCGATGTATGGACCACAGGGCGATCAAGGGACCACAGGAGGCTTTCAGGCTGGACACATTTCAGTTCAGTTTTAATCTAGGTGTTTTTGTAAGGGACGGGACTGACCTTCGGCTTCGGGATTGACCTTCAGCTTCGGGACTGGCCTTCGGCTTCTGGAGTGACCTTCGGCTTCGGGGCTGACCTTCGGCTTCGGGGCTGACCTTCGGCTTCGGGACTGACCTTCGACTTCGGGGCTGACCTTCGGCTTCTGGAGTGACCTTCGGCTTCGGGACTGGGCTTCGGGAGTGACCTTCAGCTTCGGTACTGGCCTTCGGCTTCTGGAGTGACCTTCGGCTTCGGGACTGGGCTTCGGCACTGACCTTCAGCTTCGGGATTGACTTTCGGCTTCGGAGTGACCTTCGGCTTCGGGACTGACCTTCGGCTTCGGGCCTGACCTTCGGCTTCGGGAGTGACCTTCGACTTCGGGAGTGACCTTCGACTTCGGGAGTGACCTTCGGCTTCGGAGTGACCTTCGGCTTCGGGACTGACCTTCGGCTTCGGTACTGACCTTCGGCTTCGGGACTGACCTTCGGCTTCGGGACTGACCTTCGCGGTGGATGATTTTGTCATCCTGACAATGTATAAGAAGCCTTTCTGCTCCGGAAACCCTAATGTCTGAGTGGAGGTGAAGAGGTCACACAAGATCAAAGCCCCAACTCTTCTAAGTGTTTAATCTCACAGCTCGAAGCTAATGGAGAGATCTGCTCCCTGCTCCACACAGATCCTCAGACCCAAATCTAGAGGCAGCAGGAGCCTCGGCCACTGTCACTGAGCTTCACTAACCAGCCTCCATGGGGCGCTGTATACCACAGAGGACATTGACTACAGCCATTGACCCCCATTGTGGCTCTGTTATAATCTATAGCAGCAGACCTGTCTCACCCCTGTATGTAGGTTCTCAGTAGCACAGGCTGCGGATCTTTACCTGCGATGTTTTGGATTTTCGGCTCCTGCGAGGTTTATATATTGGTCTCCAGATTTCTAAGAGTTTTCAGATTTTATGCAATTCCCTCCTCACCCTTGTCCGATTAAACTTTCTGCAACTTCCTGAGCTACAGTCGCCCATGTGAGATAATCAGATTCCGCCTCTTGGAGGCCCCGCAGAGAAGGAAATCTGCCCCCTGACTGCAGCTCTGCAGGACACCATGGGGGAGGCTCAGACTTAGGGCCTCTTTCACACACTTCGGTTGCAATTTTTTGGGGGCCTTTAAAGATACTTCCCAAAACTTTCTGCTATTTTCCATGACTCTTTTGATGCATTTTTTTCTATTATATTTTTCCTATCACAAATCCTGCTACTCTTTGAATAACTCTCACTAGTAATGTAACAGGAGACAACACACATTTAGGTCGTGTTCACATAATGTTTTTTGACGCTTATTTTACAGCAGTATTTGTAAGCTAAAACCCAGAAGCGGTCGGAGCCTCCCCATAATTAATACGTCTTCTCTGTGGATGCTACAATCCTGGTTTTGGCTTACAAATACTGCTGCAAAATCCGCATAAAAAACAGTGTGAACCCGGCCTCACAGCTGTGGGTTTTTTTTAAAAGAAGTTTTCTTACCACAATGATTGGTTTTTAACCTGTAGGGAAGGTTGATGAAGACTGTTACCAGATACAGTCTCATCTCTAATAATAGTTTGTTTACTTAACTAAATGACAAGCTTTCACTTTTTAGATCTCCAGCAGTCTTGTTGGTGTAACAGGAATAGCTAGGAACAGCAGAGCAAAGTGTGAGACTAAAGCTTAAGGAAGTGGAAGCCTGAAGCTGTAGACCCACCCATAGCCTGAACAGGAAGTGGGTGCCTAAAGCTCTTGAACCACCCACAGACTTACCAGGTAGTGTGAGTCTAAAGCTGAAGAACTGCCCACAGACTGAACAAGAAGTGAAAGCCTGAAGCGGTAGAACCACTCACAGCTTAAAAGGGAAGTGGGAGCCTGGAGTTGTAGAACCATCCACAGCCTGAACAAGAAGTGGGAGCCTGATGCTGTGAAACCACCTACAGCCTGAACAGGAATTGGGAGCCTGAAGCTGGTTGTAGCTGTGAAACTGCATTGTAAGAAAACAAGGGAGGTGTTTGGCGGAAAAAAGCTACCTGAAAAAAAAACCCACCTCCCGCTCGCTGCGTTTGGGGAGTAAAGCCACAGGGCAGGAGGCGTTGTGTATCGCACATTTTATGTTTTCTTTATAAACTTGAAGCTGAAATCTGGCGACCGTGCTTTCAGCATCACACCCCGGTCGTCTGCAGAGGCGACACGTGTCTTGGGGGCTCGCGCTGGGTGAAAGTTTTGGTGCAGCTTGTCTAACTGTATACGCACTTTTTTCACTTTTATTCGCATTCACGCCCCGGCCCCCATTATTTAGTGACTGGAAAGTGCAGAAACCTTGTGATAAATGTGTCTAACGAGATGTGGTGAGTGTTATGCTGATGTCTCAAATGAGTAAATCTGCCCCAATGATGGCAACGGAGCGAAGAGCCGGACGAGCCGCACCGCGCTGTGAGCCAACGGAGCCGGACGAGCCGCACCGCGCTGTGAGCCAACGGAGCCGGACGAGCCGCACCGCGCTGTGAGCCAACGGAGCCGGACGAGCCGCACCGCGCTGTGAGCCAACGGAGCCGGACGAGCCGCACCGCACTGTGAGCCGACGGAGCCGGACGAGCCGCACCGCGCTGTGAGCCAGCGGAGCCGGACGAGCCGCACCGCGCTGTGTGCCAACGGAGCCGCACCGCGCTGTGAGCCAACGGAGCCAGACGAGCCGCACCGCGCTGTGAGACAACGGAGCCGGACGAGCCGCACCGCGCTGTGAGCCAACGGAGCCTGACGAGCCGCACCGCGCTGTGAGCCGACGGAGCCGGACGAGCCGCACCGCGCTGTGAGCCGACGGAGCCGGACGAGCCGCACCGCGCTGTGAGCCGACGGTGCCGGACGAGCCGCACCGCGCTGTGAGCCGACGGAGCCGGACGAGCCGCACCGCGCTGTGAGCCGACGGAGCCGGACGAGCCGCACCGCGCTGTGAGCCGACGGAGCCGGACGAGCCGCACCGCGCAGTGAGCCGACGGAGCCGGACGAGCCGCACCGCGCAGTGAGCCGACGAGCCGGACGAGCCGCACCGCGCTGTGAGCCAACGGAGCCGGACGAGCCGCACCGCTCAGGGAGCCAAGGGAGCCGACAGCCGCACCGCGCAGTGAGCCGACGGAGCCGGACGAGCCGCACCGCGCAGTGAGCCAACGGAGCCGGACGAGCCGCACCGCGCTGTAGCCGACGGGGGCCGGACGAGCCGAAACGCCGCTGTGAGCCGACGGAGCCGGACGAGCCGCACCGCGCTGTGAGCCAACGGAGCCAGACGAGCCGAAACCGCGCTGTGAGCCAGCGGAGCCGGACGAGCCGCACCGCGCAGTGAGCCACGGAACCCCGGCACCGCGCTGTGAGCCCAACGGAGCCGCCCCCGCCTGTGAGCCAACGGACCCGGACGGCCGCACCGCGCTGTGACCAACGGAGCCGGACGAGCCGCACCGCGCTGTGAGCCAACGGAGCCGGACGAGCCGCACCGCTCCAGTGAGCCAACGGACAGCCGCACCGCTCAGTGAGCCAACGGAGCCGCACTGCGCTGTGAGCCAACGGAGCCAGACGAGCCGCACCGCGCTGTGAGCCAAGGGACCCCGGACGAGCCACACCCGCGCTGTGAGCCGACGGAGCCGGACGAGCCGCACCGCGCTGTGAGCCAACGGAGCCGGACGAGCCGCACCGCGCTGTGAGCCGACGGAGCCGGACGAGCCGCACCGCGCTGTGAGCCAACGGAGCCGGACGAGCCGCACCGCGCTGTGAGCCAACGGAGCCGGACGAGCCGCACCGAGCTGTCAGCCTACGGAGCCGGACGAGCCCACCCCCGCTGTGAGCCAACGGAGCCGGACGAGCCGCACCGCGCTGTAGCCAGCGGAGCCGGACGAGCCGCACCGCGCAAGTGGAGCCAACGGAGCCGGACAAACCGCACCGCGCTGTGAGCCGACTGAGCCGACGAGCCGCACCGCGCTGTGAGCCGACGGAGCCGGACGAGCCGCACCGCGCTGTGAGCCAACGGAGCCGGACGAGCCGCACCGCGCTGTGAGCCAACGGAGCCGGACGAGCCGCACCCCCCGGTGAGCCAACGGAGCCGGACGAGCCGCACCGCGCAGTGAGCCAACGGAGCCGGACGAGCCGCACCGCGCAGTGAGCCAACGGAGCCGGACGAGCCTCACCGCGCTGTAAGCCAACGGAGCCGGACGAGCCGCACCGCACTGTGACCCTGCAGCCACCGCACATGGAGAGGCTGACAGCTTCTTCTGCTTCCGATTATAGCGTCTGCAATCTAATTAGTGCGCTTAAGTGTCTGACTATTATTAAGAGCAGCAGCCATCCACCCCCCCGAACACGCGGAGAATCCATGGCGGGGCGCTGCGGCAGGCAAGCTCCTGTTACCGCTCAGCAATCAGCCTGCACATGAGATTGTCACTTCTCATTTGTGTATTGGTTAATGGCAAACAGGGAAGCTTCACGAGTGAGCGAGCGGACCCTCCACGGGGGACGAGGCGCAGTATAGGAATGTATGGAGACTGACCACATCCCATAGGGAAGGGTCTCAGCATCACAGCAAAGATCTGAACCCCCAAAAAGTAACTTAAAAAGGTAATAAAATGAGTGCTCACCAATCATAGGTGCAAAATGTTTGAACGAGATTATTGTGCCCTAATGAGAAGCGTTCATTACCTTTCTTATATTATACATTTTTATAGATTTATTATATTAGTTACATTTTAGACGGTTGGATCTTTTCTGAAATATATTAAAGGGGTTTAATCAGCTCATTGATTAGGGTTAAAGGGATTGTCTCACTACATTGATTCATGCTTATGACCTGGAGATAGATTGATGCCACTTTCTGCTGTAATTTATAGACAATGTGTCGGGCCACGCCTCTTCTGATAAGTCCCACCCACTTTCGTGAAAATATGGAGCTCAACCTAAAACAACTCAAAAGCCACACATTTTTCAGCGAATTAGTCAAATACTTGTGAGTTTTCTGGGCCAAAATACTGTCGTAAATCACTATGTAAATTGCCTCCAAGGTTTTGATACTGAACGACCAGATTTTCTGGAGTTTTACAGAGAAAAATTTAGGAAATAAACATTTGCCTGAATAATTCGACAATTGTGATTGACAGAAGCGGGCTGCAGGTATATAGGGCGGGACGTCTGTGTGAATATAAATGCATGAGCGTGGCGGAGCCGGGTCGCGTCTTGTATTTTACAGACCCTGACCCATCTGTTTTCTGTCACTGTGCTTTGAGCAGGGGATGCTGGGTGTAGTAGTCCAGTACAATACAATTTTGCACGTTCGGCTATGGAGTGATGCTCCGTCCTCATCAGATCAAAGCAGCAGAACTTCAGCATTTTGGAGACTAGTCCGAGGAGCAGTTTGCACCCCCTGAGTTTTGATGCCTCTTTTGCATTGATTTGCCATTTGCAGGATGTATAAATAAGCTCCTTTGTGCTGGGTTGTTGCAAGCTCTATGCATGGGGCATATTGTTGTAAATGGTGACAGCTGTATTTAGGAGTGGGGTGGGGTGAGGCGGCCTGTACCCGCTCATACGGAACTCCATTCTGTTTTACCATACACACGGCCTATTGTTCCACAGACCCACAAGCGAGCGCCCGAAGAACTCCCCAATTCCAAACGGACCTGGGTGAGAAATTAGTATTATGCCTGAAAACCAAGGAGCTGCTGAGTCAGATCATCAAGGACCTGTTATAATCAGGAGATAGAGATGGATCTGAAGACCCAAATATCTGTTGGACACCGTGACCTGCAGTATACAGACGTTAAACGCGTGGTCCTTGGATGGACTGTACCGCCAGGTAATTGTGCCCCCCGCTGTAGGGATCAGGGCTGTACCCCCTGTGCACAGGTAATTGTGTCCTCCGCTGTAGGGATCAGGGCTGTACCGCCCGGTAATTGTGTCCCCCGCTGTAGGGATCAGGGCTGTACCGCCAGGTAATTGTGTCCTCCGCTGTAGGGATCAGGGCTGTACCGCCTGTGCACAGGTAATTGTGTCCTCCGCTGTAGGGGTCAGGGCTGTACCGCCTGTGCACAGGTAATTGTGCCCCCCACTGTAGGGATCAGGGCTGTACCGCCAGGTAATTGTGCCCCCAGCTGTAGGGGTCAGGGCTGTTTCCGCCAGGAAAAGTGTCCCCCGCGTGGGAACAGGGGTTTACCGCCAGGTAATTTGTTTCCCCCCCTGTAGGGGTCGGGCTGTACCCCCCTTTCCGGGGAATTGTGTCCTCCGCTGTAGGGGTCAGGGCTGTACCCCCTGTGCGCAGGTAATTGTGCCCCCCACTGTAGGGATCAGGGCTGTACCGCCAGGTAATTGTGTCCCCCGCTGTAGGGATCAGGGCTGTACCGCCAGGTAATTGGCCCCCCCCTTAGGGCAGGGTGTACCCCCTGTGCGCAGGGAAAAGTGTCCCCCGCTGTAGGGGGCAGGGCTTCCCCCTGTGCGCAGGTAATTTTGCCCCCCACGTAGGGGGTCAGGGCGTACCCCCAGGGAATTGGTCCCCCGCTGTAGGGATCAGGGGAGACCGCCAGGTAATTGTGCCCCCCCCGCTTAGGTTTAGGGGTGTACCGCCCGTGCACAGGTAATTGTACCTCTGCGAGGGTCGGGCTGTACCCCCTGTGCACTGGTAATTTGGTTTCCCCCGCTTTGGATCAGGGCTGTACCGCCAGGTAATTGGTCCTCCCTTTAGGGGGTCAGGGGTGTACCGCCTGTGCAAGGTAATTGTGCCCCCCCGCTTAGGGATCAAAGGGGTTTACCCCCTTTTGCGAGGTAATTGTGTCCTCCACTGTAGAGATCAGGGCTGTACCGTCTGTGCACAGGTAATTGTATCCTCCGCTGTAGGGGTCAGGGCTGTACTGTCTGTGCACAGGTAATTGTGTCCTCCGCTGTAGGGATCAGGGGTTTCCCCCTGTGCACAGGGAATTTGTCCCCGCGTAGGGATCAGGGCTGTACCGTCTGTGCACAGGTAATTGTGCCCCCCGCTGAGGGGGGCGGGGCTTACCCCCCTGGCACAGGTAATTGTGTCCCCCTGTAGGGATCAGGGGGTGTACCCCCTGTGCACAGGTAATTGTCCCCCCGCGTAGGACAGGGGTGACCCCCGTGCGCAGGTAATTGTGTCCTCCACTGTAGAGATCAGGGCTGTACCGTCTGTGCACAGGTAATTGTATCCTCCGCTGTAGGGGTCAGGGCTGTACCGCCTGTGCACAGGTAATTGTGTCCTCCGCTGTAGGGATCAGGGCTGTACCCCCTGTGCACAGGTAATTGTGTCCTCCGCTGTAGGGATCAGGGCTGTACCCCCTGTGCACAGGTAATTGTGCCCCCCGCTGTAGGGATCAGGGCTGTACCCCCTGTGCGCAGGTAATTGTGTCCTCCGCTGTAGGGGTCAGGGCTGTACCCCCTGTGCACAGGTAATTGTGTCCTCCGCTGTAGGGGTCAGGGCTGTACCCCCTGTGCACAGGTAAATTTTTTTTTCCCCCCTGTAAGGGGCAGGGCTTTTTTCCCCCTGTGCGAGGTAATTGTGTCCCCCCTGTAGGGATCAGGGCTGTTAACCCGCCAGGTAATTGTGTCCCCGCTGTAGGGATTTAGGGCCCTTTTCCCCCTGGGGCCCAGGTAATTCTTTGTCCTCCGCTGTAGGGATTTAGGGGGTGTAACCCCCCGTGGCGGTAATTGGTCCTCCATTAGGGATCAGGGCCTGTACCCCTGTGGGGCAGGTAATTGGGGTCCCCCGCTTTTTGGGATAGGGCTTTTACCCCTGTGCACAGGTTTAAATTGGGGCCCCCCTGCGGGATCCACCCCGGGGGGCCCCCCCTTTGGGGGTTTCCCCGGGGAGGTAATTGTTTTTCCTCCGCTGTAGGGATCAGGGGCCCTTTGGGATTTCCCCCGTAAAGGGGGCCCGGGCCCGGTAATTGTGGTTTCCCCCCGTTTTGGGGGTAGGGCCCCGTTAAACCCCCCCTGCCAAAGGGAAATTGTGTTTCCCCCATGTGGGGGTCAGGGGGCCTGTTTCAACTTTTGGCCAAAGGGAATTTTGTCCTTCCCCTGTAGGGGGCAGGGCTTGTACCCCTTGCCAAGGGAAATTTGTCCTCCCTGTGGGGTCAGGGCTGTACCCCCTGTGCACGGTTTTTTTGTTCCTTTCCCCTTTTGGGGGTCAGGGGCTGTTTGCCTGTGAAGGTAATTGTGTCCTCCGCTGTAAAAGGGGTTTAGGGGTGTTTCCCCCCTTTTGCAAAAGGTAAATTTTGTCCTCCCCTGTGGGGTTCCGGGCTTTTAACCCCCCTGGGGGCACGGTATTTTTGTCCTTTTGTGGGAGGGATCAGGGTGTACCCCCTTGCCAGGGGTTAAAATTTTGCCCCCGCCCGTAGGGATCAGGGGGGTACCCCCTGTGCACAGGGGAATTGGCCCCCGCTTTTTGGGGGGGTCAGGGCTTTTAAACCCCCGTGACAGGTTAAATTTTTCCCCCGCTGTTTGGGATCAGGGCTGTACCGCCTGTGCACAGGTAATTGTGCCCCCCGCTGTAGGGATAAAGGGGTTTTAACCCCCCTGTGCACAGGTAATTGTGTCCTCTGCTGTAGGGGTCAGGGCTGTACCGTCTGTGCACAGGTAATTGTGTCCCGCTGTAGGGATCAGGGCTGTACCGCCTGTGCACAGGTAATTGTGTCCCCCGCTGTAGGGATGAGGGCTGTACCGCCTGTGCACAGGTAATTGTGTCCTCTGCTGTAGAGATCAGGGCTGTACCGTCTGTGCACAGGTAATTGTGTCCCCAGCCGCCGCCATATGTGAGCGCGGAGATGTCTGTCCCCGGCCGCCGCCATATGTGAGCGCAGCGATGTCTGTCCCCGGCCGCCGCCATATGTGAGCGCAGCGATGTCTGTCCCCGACCGCCGCCATATGTGAGCGCAGCGATGTCTGTCCCCGGCCGCCACCATATGTGAGCGGGAAAGTCTGTCCCGGCCGCCCTTGTGAGCGCAGCGATGGGGCTGTCGCCGGCCGCGCTATGTGCCGCCAGCGATGTCTGTCCCCGGGCCGCCGCATATTGTGGACGGCAGCGATGTCTGTCCCGGCCGCGCCATTGTGAAGGCAGCGTGTCTGTCCCGGCCGCCGCCATTGTGAACCGCAGCAGTTTTCTGTCCCCAGGCCGCCGCATATGTGAGCGCGGAGATTTTCTGTCCGGCCGCCGATTTTGTGAGGCGGAGTGTCTGTCCCCGGCCGCGCCATATGTGAGCGCAGCGTATTGTCCCCGGACGCCGCATTGTGACGCGGAGATGTCTGTCCCCGCCGCCCCATATGTGAGCCGCCCAAAGGTTTTCTGTCCCCGGCCGCCGCCATATGTGAGTGCAGCGATGTCTGTCCCCGGCCGCCGCCATATGTGAGCGCAGCGATGTCTGTCCCCCGGCCCCCGGGCCCTTGTGAGCGCGGAGATGTCTTCCCCGACCGCCCCCAATGGAAACGGGCCCGCTTTTAGTGTTTCCTGCTTTATGATGGGTTTGTCCCTTTTTACTTGCGTGGCTAAATTGCAGAGACAGGCCGGGGGAAATGAGATATTCTGAAGAAATTAAATAGGTAGGATAATGACGTGCGTGGGGGGCAGGATAATGACGGGTATTTGGGGGGGGAGGATAGTGACGTGACATTGGGGGCAGGATAATGACGTGACCTTGGGGGCGGTGTGACGCTGACATTGGGGGAGGATAGGACGCTGACACTTGGGGGGGGATAATGACGCGACATTGGGGGGAGGATAATGAGTGACACTTGGGGGTGGAAATGAGCTGACATTGGGGGGGGGATAATGAGCTGTATTGGGGGGAGGAAATGAGGCTGACCTGGGGGAAGGATAAACATGACATTGGGGGGCAGGTAATGACCTTGGGGGGAGGTTAAAGCGCTGAAACCCTTTGGGGGGGCAGGATAATGCGGAATTGGGGGCAGGAAAATGGCGCGACACTTGGGGGCAGGATAATGGCGTGACATTGGGGGGGTAATGGCGTGACCTTGGGGGGGAAATGAGCTGACACTTGGGGAGGGTAATGACGTAACTTTGGGGGCAGGATAATGCGCTAATTTGGGGGGGGGATAAAGCGCTATTTGGGGGAAAGGAAATACCCTGAAAATTTGGGGGAGGATAATGACACTAAATTGGGGGGCGGATAAAGCGTGACACTTGGGGGGAGGTAATGACGCCACACTTGGGGGGGAAGGATAAAGACGCTGACCTTGGGGGCAGGTAAAGACGTGACATTTGGGGGGAAAGGAAAAGACGCTGACATTGGGGAAAGGTAATGACGTGCACTTGGGGGCAGGTAATGGTGACACTTTTTGGGGGGGGTAATGCGCTGTACTTGGGGGAAGGATAAGCGCTGCATTGGGGGGAAGGTAATGACGTGAAATTGGGGGAAAGGATAATGACGTGACACTTGGGGGGAAGGTAATGACGTGACAATTTGGGGGGAGGATAAAAGATGTGAACTTGGGGGGGGGATAATGAGCTGGGCCCTTGGGGGAGGATAATGCGCGACATTGGGGGCGGGTAATGACGCTGACATTTGGGGAGGTAAAGACGCTGACATTGGGGGAGGAAATGACGTGAATTGGGGGGCAGGGGTAATGACGGTGACACTTGGGGGGGAGGATAATGAGTGGGAAATTTGGGGGCAGGATAATGACGCGACATTGGGGGGGGATAATGCGCTGAACTTGGGGGGCAGGATAAGACGTGACATTGGGGGAGGATAGTGAGCTGCACTTTGGGGAGGATAATGACGCTGACATTGGGGGGGGATATTTTAGCTGACACTTTCGGGCGGTATGACGGTGAACTTGGGGGAGGAAAGGCGTGAACTTGGGGGGGAGGATTGACGTGACACTTGGGGGCAGGATAATGACGTGCACTTGGGGAGGGATAATGGTGAACTTGGAGGCAGGATATGCGGTGACAAAATGGGGGGAGGATAATGACGGGTACTTGGGGCGGGTTATGACCCCACATTGGGGGCGGATAATGACGGACACTTGGGGGCAGGTAAAGACGCGAATTGGGGGCAGGATAGTGACGGTGCATTGGGGGAGGTAATGACATGACACTTGGGGGCAGGATAATGAGTGAAAATTGGGGGGGGGGGCAGGATAAAGACGTGCCTGGGGGGCAGGTTTAATGACGTGACACTTGGGGGGGTAAAGACGTGACACTTGGGGGAGGTAAGACGCTGCATTTGGGGGAGGATATGACGTTTACATTGGGGGGGGGGATAAAGCGTGAACTTGGGGGGGGGGGATAAAGGGCGCTGCATTGGGGGGAGGGAAAAGACCTGACATTGGGGGGGAATAAAGCGTGCATTGGGGGCAGGATTTAAAGACGTGACATTGGGGGCAGGATAATGAAGTGACACTTGGGGGGCAGGATAAAGACACTGAAATTGGGGGAGGATGTGCGCTGACATTGGGGGGGGAGGTGATGACGTGAATTGGGGGGCAGGATAAAGACGTGACACTTGGGGGGAGGATAATGCGTGACATTGGGGGGCAGGATAATGCGTGACATTGGGGGAGGGTAATGACGCTGACACTTGGGGGGGGGTAATGACGTGCATTTTGGGGGGGGATAATGACATGCCTTGGGGGAGGTAATGAGTGCACTTGGGGGCGGATAATGACACGAATTGGGGGGCAGGAAAGACGCTGACACTTGGGGGAGGATAATGCGCTGACACTTGGGGGGAGGATAATGACGTGACATTTGGGGGGAGGTAATGAATTTGGGGGCAGGATAAGACACTGAATTGGGGGCGGATAATGGGACTTGGGGGGGGGTTAATGGCTGATATATGGGGGGCAGGTATGAGCTGACACTTGGGGGGGGATAATGACGTGAATTGGGGGGGAAAAAACGCTGACATTGGGGGGGGAGGATAATGACGGGCATTGGGGGGAGGATAATGGCTGACACTTGGGGGGAGGATAATGACGCTGACACTTGGGGGGAGGATAATGACGTGAATTGGGGGGCAGGTAAAGACGTGACCTTGGGGGGAGGTATGACGTGACACTTGGGGGCAGGGTAATGACGCTGAACTTGGGGGGGGAGGTAATGACGCTGGGCACTTGGGGGGAGATAAGCCTGACATTGGGGGGGAGGATAATGATGAGACATTGGGGGCAGGATAATGACACTTGGGGTGCAGGATAATGAGTGACATTGGGGGGGCAGGAATGCCCCCTGAACTTGGGGAGGATAATGACGCTGAATTTTTTGGGGGAGGATAAAGCGCTGACACTTGGGGGTGGGTAATGCGCTGAATTGGGGGGGGGATAAAGCGTGCCGGGGGGGGGGGTAATGACGTGCAGGGGGGGGGGGGGGGGATAAAGGTGAATTGGGGGGCGGTAAAAGACGCGAATTGGGGGGAGGTAAAGACGGTGCCTTGGGGGGCAGGATAATGACGGACACTTGGGGGAGGATAAAGAGCTGACACGGGGGGGGGGGGATAATGACGCTGAACGGGGGGGGAGGGATAATGACGCTGCATTGGGGGGGGATAAGCGTGACACTTGGGGGGGGGAGGAAAATGACGGACATTGGGGGGAGGTAAGCCTTGGGGGCAGGATAATGACGCTGACACTTGGGGGGCAGGATAAAAGATGCGACCTTGGGGGCGGATATGACGCGCCCTTGGGGGGCAGGTATGACGCTTACATTGGGGGGAGGATAATGACCTGACATTGGGGGGCAGGATAATGGGGCATAAATGGGGGGAGGATAATGCATGATACATGGGGGGCGGATAATGAGCTGATAATGTGCGGCCACATGGGGTTTTTTCTTTCCGTCCACTTTTGGCTTGTTGATTTGAAGATACCCTTTCCCGGGGTTTGGGGTTTTTTGCGGTTTTCAAACCTCGTTTGGTACCACCGGATATCCTGTTTGGAGTGTTGTTTTTTTTTTGTTCCCCTCTGGTCCCTTTTTTTTGTTCCCTTCCCGTTGTTTCTTTGTTTTGCTCTCGGGCCCGTTCTTTTGCTCTGCTCTCGGTCCCGTTTTTTTGTTCGCTTGGTCCTGTTCTCTTTGTTATGTTCGGTCTGTTCTCTTTGTTCGCCCCCGGGCTGTTCTCTTTGTTCCGCTCTCGGTCCTGTTCTCTTTGCTCTGCTCTCGGTCCTGTTCTCTTTTTTGTTGGTCCGTTCTCTTTGTTTGCTCTCGGTTGTTCTTTTGTTCCCCTCTCGGTCCCGTTTTTTTGTTCGCTCTCGGTCCGTTTCTTTGTTCTGCTCCGGTTGTTTTTTTGTTCGCTTCGGTCCTGTTCCTTTGCTCTGCTTCGGTCCTGTTTCTTTTTTCTGCTTCCCGGTCTTTTTTCTTTGTTCTGCTCTCGGTCCTGTTCTCTTTGTTCTGCTCTCGGTCCTGTTCTCTTTGCTCTGCTCTCGGTCCTGTTCTCTTTGTTCCGGTCTCTGTCCTGTTCTCTTTGTTCTGCTCTCGGTTGTTTCTTTAGTGTTCTCGGTTCTCTTTGTTTTCCCCTTTCTGGTCCTTTTCTCTTTGTTCCGCTTTTCGGGGTTTTTTGTTTGTCTCGGTCCGGTTTCTTTGTGTCTCGGTCCTGTTCTCTTTGTTCCGCTCTCGGTCCTGTTCTCTTTGTTCCGCTCTCGGTCCTGTTCTCTTTGTTCCGCTCTCGGTCCTGTTCTCTTTGTTCCGCTCTCGGTCCTGTTCTCTTTGTTCCGCTCTCGGTTTTTCTTTTGTTCCCCTCCGGTCCGTTTCTTTGTTCTGCTCTCGGTTGTTTTTTTGTTCCGTTTATCCTGTTCTCTTTGTTTGCTCTGGTTTCCCGTTCTCTTTGTTTTGCTTCGGCCCGTTCTCTTTGTTCCCCCTCGGTTGTTTTTTGTTCGTCGGTCCTGTTCTCTTTGTTCCGCTCTCGGTCCTGTTCTCTTTGTTCTGCTCTCGGTCCTGTTCTCTTTGTTCCGCTCTCGGTCCTGTTCTCTTTGTTCTGCTCTCGGTCCTGTTCTCTTTGTTCTGCTCTCGGTCCTGTTCTCTTTGTTCTGCTTGGTCTGTTCTTCCTTTTTTTTGCTTCGGTCCTGTTTTTTGTTTGCTCTCGGTCCGTTCCTTTTTTTTGTCTCGGTTTGTTCTCTTTGTTGCTTCGGTCGGTTCTTTGTTCTGCTTCGGTTGTTTCTTTGTTCTCTCTCGGGTTTCCC
>JAODAL010039700.1:0-37719 GCA_025379985.1 Phyllomedusa bahiana
ATCTTAAAGTTCAGTCTGCGCTTCTTCTCCCCTTACAATGCGGCAGATCTATTCGTCTGAGCTTCCCCTCCTCGATTTAAAGTGGGAATCTGTTTAAGTCTGCGTTCTCCTCCTCATAGTAATGATGGCGATTGTAAGTTGCAGTTCCCTTCGTAGTACAATGATTGCGTCCGTACAGTCTGCGTTCCCTCCTCATAGTACAATGATGGCAGATCTAGTACAGTCTGCAGCTTCTCCTCCTCATAGTACAAGTGGGGATCTAGTAAGTTGCAGTTTTCTCCCCATAGCAATGCGGAGATTAGTACAGTCTGCACTTCACCTTCATTACAATGTGGCAGATCTAGTACGTCTGCGCTTCCCCTTCATAGTACAATTATGGCAAACTGTACAGTCGCGTTCCCCCCTCAAGAAAATAGGCGATTAGTTCGTCTGAGCTTCCCCTCCTCATACTACAATAATGGCAGATCTAGTACGTCGCAGCTTCCCCCCTCGTAGTCAAAGATGGGCGATCTAGTACATCTGCAGTTTCCTCCCATGTAAAGATGGAGATCAGTACAGCTGCAGCTTTCCTCTCATAGTACAAAGCGGCAGATTAGTCAGTCTGCAGCTTCCCCCCCCGTGTACAATGATGGCAATTAGTACAGTCTGCGCTTTCCTCCTCGTAGTACAATGATGCGAAACCCGTACGTCTGCGCTTCCCCTCCCGTATACAATGATGAAGATCTAGTAAGTCTGCGCTTCCCTCCCCCCCTCATGTACATGATGGAGATTAGTAAGTTGGAGCTTCCCCCCCCTTAGTACAATGAGGCAGATCTAGTAAAATCTCAGCTTCCCCCCTATTACAATGTGGCAATCTAGTACATCTGCATTCCCCTTCAAGTAATATGGCAGTTGTACAGTCTGCAGCTTCACCTCCTCGTAGTACAATGATGGCAGATCTAGTACAGTCTGCCGCTTTTATCTATACAATGACGGGACTGTACAGCTGCAGCTTTCCTCCTCATAGTACCCAAAGAGAAGATCTGTAAGTCTGCGCTTCCCCTCCTCGTGAAATGATGGGGAGTTTAGTACGTCGCAGCTTCCCTCCTCATATACAATGTGGCGGACTGTACATCTGAACTTCCCCTCCTTATACAAAGTGGGTCTGTACATCTGAGCTTCCCCCCCTCGTAGTAAATGATGGCGATTAGTAAGTCTGCAGTTTCCCCCCCTCGTAGTACAATGTGGGGATCTAGTACGTCTGCACTTCCCCCCCTCAAAAACAACAAGGCGATTAGTCGTCTGAGGTTCCCTCCTATTGTACAACTGGAGATTAGTACAGTTCAGTTCCCCTCCTCATAGTAAACAATGGCAGTCTAGTACAGTCTGCACTTCCCCCCATCTAGACAATGATAGAATTAGTACAGTTCAGCTTCCCCCCCTCATTGTCAATGATGGAGATCTAGTACGTTGCAGTTCCCCCCTCTACTACAACAATGGCAATCTGTACAGCTGCAGCTTCCCCCTATAGTACAACAATGAGTCTAGTACGTCTGCGTTCTCCTCCTTAATAAACAATGGAGATCTGTACAGTCTGCAGCTTCCCCCCCCGTAGTTAAAAGATGGGAGATCAGTACAGTCTGAGTTCCCCTCCTCTAGTAAAAATGGAGATTGTACAGTCTGCAGCTTTCCCCCCCTTGATACTTTTTGGCAGATCTAGTTTTGTCGAGTTCCCCCCCTTTATGTAAATGTAACAGTTTTAAAGTCTCACCGCCTCCATATACAATGATGGCGTCTAGTACGTTGCACCGCTCCCCCAAGTACATGATGGCAAAACTAGTAAGTCTGCGTTCTCCCCCTGTAGTTCATGATGGAGCAGTCAGTCTGCAGCTTCCCTCCTTAGTACAAAGTGGCAGATCAGTACATCTGAAGTTCTCCTCCTTTAGTTCGTGTGGCAGATCTATACAGTCTCAGCTTCCCTCCTCGTAGTACAAGGTCTGCAGCTTCCCTTCCCCCATAGTACATGTGGCGATCTGTACAGTCTCAGCCTTCCCCTCCCATATACAAAGTGGCAGATCTAGTACAGTCTGCAGCTTCCCCCCCTCTGTAAAAATGATGGCAGAATTTTTACAGTCTACAGTTCCCCTCCTGTGTACAATATGGGTTAGTACAGTTACAGCTTCCCTCCTCATAGTAAAAAGATGGCGATCTAGTAAAAGTCTGCACTTCTCCCCTCTAGTACAATGATGGGGGAAACTGTAAGTCTCCTTTCCCCCTCATAGCAATGTGGCGATTGACAGTCTGCAGCTTCCCCTCCTCATAGTACAATGATGGCGGATCTAGTACAGTCTGCAGCTTCTCCTCCTCGTAGGGACAAGATGGCGATCCCGTACATTCTGGCTTCCTTCCTCATGTACAAAGTGGCGATTATACAGTCTGCAGCTTCTCCTCCGCATAGTACAATGTCTGCAGCTTCCCTTCCTCATAGTACAAAGAGGCAGATCTAGTGCGTCTGCGTTCCCTCGGTAGTACAATGTCTGCAGCTTCCCTTCCTCATAGTACAATGTTAGCTTTCCCCTTCTTAGCAATGGGGTCTGCAGCTTTCCCCTTTTTTAGTACAAGGGCAGATCAGTGCGCGCTTTCCCCCCCCAAGTACGATGATGGCAGATCTGTTCAGTCTGCGCTTTTCGCATGAAAATGTCTGAGCTTTCTTTCCCTTGTACATGTCTGCGCTTCCCCTTTCCCAAGTACAATGTCTGCAGCTTCCCTTTCTCATAGTACAATGATGGCAGATCTAGTACAGTCTGCAGCTTCCCCTCCTCGTAGTACGATGATGGCAGATCTAGTACAGTCTGCAGCTTCTCCTCCGCATAGTACAATGATGGCGATATTCAGTCTACAGCTTCTCCTCCTCATAGTACAATGATGGCAGATCTAGTACAATCCGCAGCTTCCCCTCCTCGTAGTACAATGATGGCAGACTGTACAGTCTGAGTTCTCCTCCCCTAGTACAATGAGGGATCTAGTACAGTCTGCAGCTTCTCCTCCTCATAGTCAATGATGGCGATCAGTACATTCTGCAGTTCCCCCCCTCTAGTCAATGAGGCAGATCTAGACAATCCGCAGCTTCCTCCCCATAGTAAATAGGAGATCTAGTAAGTTCGCTTCCCCTCCTCATACTACAGTGATGGCAGATCTAGTACAGTCTGCAGCTTCCCCTCCTCATAGTACAATGATGGCAGATCTAGTACAGTCTGCAGCTTCCCCTCCTCATAGTACAATGATGGCAGATCTAGTACAGTCTGCAGCTTCCCCTCCTCGTAGTACAATGATGGCAGATCTAGTACAGTCTGCAGCTTCCCCTCCTCATAGTACAATGATGGCAGATCTAGTACAGTCTGCAGCTTCTCCTCCTCATAGTACAATGATGGCAGATCTAGTACAGTCTGCAGCTTCTCCCCCCCCCATGTACAATGATGGCAAGGGTTAGTACAGTCCCGCAGCCTTCCCTTTTCAAAGTACAATGAAGGCAGATTTTTGAAATCTTTCAGCTTCCCCTCCTTAGAAAATTTGGGAAATCTTGTACAGTCTGAGCTTTTTCCCCCCCTCGTAGTACAATGATGGCAGATCTAGTACAGTCTGCAGCTTCTCCTCCTCATAGTACAATGATGGGATTTTTAGTACAGTCTAAACTTCCCTCCTCATAGTTTCAATGGGCAGATCTTGTTCAGTCTGCGCTTTTTCCCCCCTCATTGTAAATGGGTGAAAAATTAGTACGTTGCAGCCTTTTTCCCCCCCTTTTTAGTACAATGATGGCAGATCTATACAGTTGGGGGCTTCCCCTCCTATAGGGAAAAATGATGGCAGATCTGTACAGTCCCGCAGCTTCCCTCCCTTTTAGTCATTAAGGCAGAAAAGTACAGTTGAAACTTCCCCTCCCCTAGTAAAAAGATTTGGGAGACTAGTAAGTCGCAGCTTCCCCTTGGAGTACAAAATGGCAGTTATATAAGTCTGCAGCTTCCCCTCCTTTTAGTAAATTTATGGAAGATCTAGTACAGTCTCAGCTTCCCCTCCCCGTGTACAATGGTTTGGGGATTAGTTTCAGGGCTTTCAGCCTTTTTCCCCCTTTTTTCGTAGTACAAAAGATGGCAGAAACTAGTAAAAGTCTGCAGTTTCCCCCCCTCTTGTACAATGTGGCAGATCTAGTAAGTCGCAGCTTCCTCCCCGTTTAAAAATGAGGCAGATCTTCAATCTGCAGCTTTTTCCCCCTTTGTTATGGGGACATGGGGACTCTTTGGGGGGGGTTGTGGTGGTTTTTGGGGTTTTTGGGGCTGGGGCTTATGGTTTTTTTTCGGCAGATCTTGGAAGGGGAATTTCCCCAAAACAAGATGGGCCCTTAAAAGACAATTTCACCCCAATTTTTTTCCGAGGTACGAATAAGACGTTGACGCTCCATAGTGCAGTAATGAGTAAACCACACGGACATGTGATCACCAGTATTGTTTTGTCATTAGACTGAAAAACTTAAGGACCCAGACAGTTGGGTCTCCATCCAGCGACATGAATCTGGCTCGTAAACGAGGAACGTCCTGAATGGCGACAAAGTTCAACCTCCGGACAAAGAATTCATTATGGGCCACTAAGGCGTTAACCACAGCAATCAATCAGATCACTGCTCTCATCATACAATCTGCACTGACAATATGAAAGCTGCAACCTTATTGGAGCATATGCTGGGCGCCATCTACGACCTGATGGTGGTGTTGCTTTGAGGTTTTCTTAACTCCGTAGGTTCCCTCAGACTCTCATAGATCTGGACAACAGCTTAGAGTTCTCTTTTCCCAAGTATTTTATTATGTGTTTTCATGTTTTTCATCGACATTGGGTTGAAAGTTGGTGTCCCATCATCTGTGTGTCCCCAAGGAAATTAGGGATAGTTATGACCAACATCACCCCAACAGTGTGGTCCACTCATAAGTGTTCTCCATGTCAGTGTCGCAACAACAGTTGACCAACCATAAGGCTGCGTTCCCACGGCACAGGACACATACCGGTCGGTTTGCCGGCCGGTATTTGTCCTGTTTTGCAGCCTTCCCCACGGCCGCGAGGGGGACGGCTTTTCTCAGCGATGATCGGAGAAGAACCCTCCCCCCTCCCATTGAAGTGTTCATATTCCATCCAGAAACCCAACGGAAGAATGAACATGCTCAATTCTTTTTGAGCGGCCCGTGGGCGGAAAAACCGCCGGGCGGAAAACCCGTGCAGTGGGGACTGCTTCACAGGTTTTCCAAAGAGAACAATTGTGCTCATATTCGGCCGGTTTTTCAGGCGGTCTGCAAAACTGCAAACCGGCTGAAAAAATATCCGAAAATCCGTGCGGTGGGGACATGCCCTAAGTGTCTCAACCTCACGTACCTCCATAATGGTTCAACCTCAGAAGTTCTCTTGAGAAGTGTCTCATCCTCCGAGGTGCCCCAATAATGGCTTAAACGCAGGGCGCCTCAGAATTACTTCCATAAGTGTCTCATTCCTAGATTAACCCCCATTAAGGTTCAACCTCAAAAATTCTCTTGAGAAGTGTCTCATTCTCCGAGGTGACCAAATAATGGCTTAAACGCAGGGTGCCTCAGAATTACTTCCATAAGTGTCTCATTCTGAGATGAACCCCCATTAAGGTTCAAACCCAGAAATTCTCAGAATAAGTGTCTCATCCTCAAAGATGAAAAAACTTTGAGATTCTTGGTTCACATATTTTGATCAAAAAATGCTTAAGCTGCCCACGACTTTCAACAGTGATCTCAGGTCGGGCAGTCCTATACTATCTTTACCTCTCAATAGAGCGAAATCCAGGCCTCTCACTGGGTCTACCGACCTCCATTATCCAGAGAGAAAGAAAATAAAAAAAACACCAAACCTGCAAGCTACACTTTTATGACAGCCTGTGAAAGTGGGCGTGGTGCAGAAAACCAAAATGGAGGCACCCCTTCCTCCCCATATAGATTAAAAACAATATACGCCAAATACAACGTATGGTTCTGCACAAAAAAACATCCTCAAAGATGCCCCAATAATGGCTCAAACACAGATAAACCCTTCAAAGGGTGGCTCATGATTACCTCCATAAGTGTCTCATCCTTAGATATATCCCCATAATGGTTCAACCAAAGAAATTCTTCTAATAAATATCTCATCCTCAGATATGCCTCCATAATGGCTTATCCTCGGGTGTACCCCTATAAGGGCTCAAACTCAGACATACCCTTTTGAGGCTACCTCAGATTTACCTCCGTAAGTATCTCATCCATTAAGGTAGCCCCATATGGGCTCAAACTCAAATATAACCCAATATTGCTCCAAGCTCTGATATTCCCTTATAAGGTTACCTCAGATTTACCTTCATCAGTGTCTCATCCTCAGATGTACCCCATTAAGGGCTCAACTTCAAATACACTCCAATAATGGTTCTTACTCAAATATACATTTATAAGGATTCGTCCTAAAAAAATACCCCAATAGAGTCACTGGTCTCAGATAGCTCAGCTTAAATCTACTGCCATAGCTCACCTAAGTGTCTCATCCTCTGATGTAGACCCATAAATGGTCAACCTCAGAAATACCCCGTTAAGGGCTTAGTCTCAGATGGCTCACCTCAGATCTGTTGCTATATGGCTGACCTCAGACATACCCCCATAGGAGCTTTAGGTGTCCTACTATATGTGCCTCAAACTCAGATGTCCTTCCATAAGTGATTCAACCTCCGGAGTTACCCCTTTAGTTCCCGAGCCGTAGGCTACAAAAACACCAACTCGGTAAATAGTATCACACCTGATAGGCTTAGATACATTAGCGAAGAAGACAGTATCACACCTGATAGGCTTACATACATAAGCCAAGAAGACAGTATCACACTTGATAGGCTTAGATACTTTAGCTTAGAAGACAGTATCACACCTGATAGGCTTAGATACATTAGCTCAGAAGACAGTATCACACCTGATAGACTTAGATACATTAGCTTAGAAGACAGTATCACACCTGATAGGCTTAGATAGATTAGCTTAGAAAACAGTATCACACCTGATAGGCTTATATACTTTAGGTTAACAGACAGTAGCACACATATTTAGATACATTAGCTTAGAAGACAGTATCACACCTGATAGGCTTAGATACTTTAGCTTAACAGACAATATCACACCTGATAGGCTTAGATACATTGGCTCAGAAGACAGTATTACTCATAATATGCTTGGATACACAGCTCAGTCCCTGTAGGTTATAATGCAGTGATTGTCGTAAGGTTTCAGACCTCTTAGGTTGATTATCTCTCTTGTTTTGGGGGTTTTACTTCCCATCAGTCGTGGGGACGGGAAATGAGAGAAGAATATTCTAGATGAGATGAGGAGCGGTCTCATTATTGGCTTCTCTCGTGTTATATTCATTACTGGCCTATAAATCTAGGCCTGTGCTCGTAAAGCTGTCGCCTCCCAGCAGACAGTAGTCTCTGCATTATGGTGCCCCTGACCCGCCGCGACCCCTGACCCCCTGGGGTGGTTTATATGTCAGTGACATACAGCAGTCCTTTCACTTTTCTGGTGGCTCACCAGTTCTCCTTGTAATCTATCGGCCCCGGGACTTGGTCACATGTGGGGGGTAGTTACTATCTAAACAACGGGTCTTGTAGGGAACCAGTCTTGGTCATGGGAAGACTCAAAAGAATTTTAAAAGAATCCCTTGATCAGGTGCAAATGTAATGTTTGCATAAGTCTTGGCACCCACAGAGTGCTGATATATCTATGTGGTAGCAGTACTTAACATGGAACATATGGATATTAGCAGGGGTCTTGCCTATTGGACATGAATTATCCATGTTGTGGCCATTTGACGTTTAGACAAGTTGCTCCAAATTTCTTTTGTGTGTACCCAAGAAAATTAGGGATAGTTATGACCAACATCACCCCAACAGTGTGGTCCACCCATAAGTGTTCTCCGTGTCAGTGTCTCAACAACAAATGACCAACCATAAGTGTCTCAACCTCACGTACCTCCATAATGGTTCAACCTCAGAAGTTCTCTTGAGAAGTGTCTCATCCTCGGAGGTACCCCCAATAATGGCTTAAACGCAGGGTGCCTCAGAATTACTTCCATAAGTGTCTCATCCTTAGATGAACCCCCATTATGTTTCAACCCAAGAAACTCTCAGAAAAAGTGTCTCATCCTCAAAGATGTCCCAATAATGGCTCAAACACAGATAAGTATCTGTTAGTGACACTTGGGTTAGGGACACCTAGATCTTCTATTTTTTAGATCCAGCAGTATATTGGAAAACGTGGCAAGTTTATGGGGCCTTTAGGACTACGCGTTATCATGGCACAGACGTCTGCTGAAGACCTGCTGTAGCTTTGAAAATTATCGGGATCTCCTTTATGGGAAGTCCAATTAGTTAAAGAGAAGATCCACCTTCGAATCAGCTTCTCGGATACTAGAGGTTTTGATGCCTGATAGAACGTGACTGTCTCTTTAGACAAGGAACTGGAGACTGAGATTAGAGGATGGACTTCCCCTTTCATGGGAATGGTGATGGTTCCAGGAAACCATATGTGTCATAAACATCCTAGGAGCCCCCTGGTAGAGTCACTGCCCACTCGAGATAATCACGATGGACATTGGAAGCGTTTGCTGTGATTATCTTCGGATCAATACGTCTGGTGTCATCCGATCTGATCAATCCCTGTCTCTGGGGGGAGATTACTGGACATTGACACCAGCAATTAGCTTAATGGTCATAAACAAGTGGGAAGCTGAAATTTAACCCATTCCCTCCTATCTTATATCCATCTCATCTCCACACTCAACCAAGTCTTCTCACTCGCCTAAGCATACGCTAAGATTTTGTAGGGCGGCTCTTGGAAAGATCTCAAACACAAGATAATTCCTCCTTGGCCCAAAATGAGTTAATCTGTTTCCATTAATTGCAGTGTCACATCATAGATGGAGGATAAATTCCATGGAGGAAACACAAGGTTCCTTCTTAAAAAGCTCTAGAAACAGGTAAAAAATAGCTCGCTAGAAGATGAAGAACCTTGACCAACCTTGACTTCTTCCCAGTTGGCGCATCCATTGAGATCCTTCAAGGTGAACCTGTTATTTGGATGTCTAGTTCGAGAGTGTGATAACCCTGTATAACATACAATGTTTTCGGATAGATAATTTAAATAATACAATGTGTCTTCTCCAGCTGGGACAGTCTCCAAAAAAATGGGAATCTCGCAAGAGTACAAAGAGTGACTTTTAATCACTATATTTACTATTTTGCCATAGGCAAACTTAAACTCTATCAGTTCTCAATCTATAAAGCACTAAAACGTAACTTTTATTATGTATAACTCTTAACCTCGATACACACTATTTAAAAATCTGATTTCTAACCTCTCAATTTATCCCTTTCTAATTGTGAAGGAATAACTCCTTTTCTATTATCAAGTCTGGTGGAACACCACCTATTAACAGGGGAACCTTATATATACAGTAATTTACTAACTCCAATAAGGGATCTAAAACATCCTACTTGGGCAGTCATCCCTAATCCAATGGACATAAAACATATAAGGTTTCCTTGTGAGACCCTCTGCAGCGGGTGACACTGTAGAAAGAGGTGAGAAGTCACAAATTAAAATGTCATGCATGGGCGTTGTGGATGGTGCTGGTAGGTGGATCTGTCGGTGTCGTGGTCTCCACTGCTTTGGTGACCTTGTGACAGCCACTGCTATGAGGCATCGGGCTGGCGCTGACGTGAAATGGGCAATGTAACCATAATTGTTTCAGGGTCATATTTTGGGCATTGCGGCTATCAGGGTGATCTTGTTGGAGTCACTTCGGGGCAGTCACTGTCATGGAGCACTATGGACAACCTGCTCTTCAATATGCCACCATTGTGCCCCAGTACGCAAAGGGCGTATGAAGGTAGAATAACCATACTTTGATGACGCCCTCATGCAACTTTTCCTTTCCCTTTCTCGATTCTGGGTGTTAATGGCCGGGCAGGAATTTTTGGTCTCAGTGCATTAAACACGAGTTGTCTTTGAGGCTCAACACAGTAACGGTGAGTTGATGCATCCGTATCGCGCCGCAGCGAGGTGTGAAAGGCAGCGCAGCTGACGGATTTATCTACACACAGGGTTTTGTGGCGTGGAACAGACACATGCAGATCTCAAGACACAGCAAAGGCTTTCAATTTACCCAACAGCTCAACCCCCAGCTGAGCCCCTCTTTCTCCCGCTCCCCCATGTGCCCCGAGAGCACGGCTGCTCTTGTCGCTCGCTCGATGAAATATGTATTAAAGACACAGAGGGCTCCTGCGAGGTGTCCACTGCCCCTCCTTCTATCTACTGCAGATGTTATTACAAATCACCACCGTGCGTTAAGTGGCCTTATCAACGCATTGTACACTTGTAGCTGCCATTGTTATGAAGACGACGGGAAAACATCCGGGGGCGGGAGGCTTATACATCTCCTTCATCAGCCGCTCACAAGATGATTTCCACCTCAGCGCTCCCGACAAACTTCATCTCTAAGCCGAAAATACAAGTCCTAGAGTCTTCTAATACTCAATGTAGTCTCTGTGTCAGTTTTCAGTGTAGGTCTGGTATTAACCACTATAAAGCTCTGGATGAACAGACTAAAAAGAAAAGCAGAAATATTGTGTCTGGAGAAGAAAGGATTCAATCTCCAGGAGAGATAAGCCTTCTTTATCATGAGAAATGTGAATCTGTTGAATGGCCGGATGAGGAGATGGTCACAGCAGGAGCAGTTGGGCTTAGATAATTACTTACTACTAAATAATAGTAATACTTATGTTTCCAGTCTAATGGCAATTTTGGGATCAGGAATGAGATGAGAAATGTGAATCTGTGGAATGGCCGTCTGAGGAGGTGGTCACAGCAGGAGCAGTTGAGGGTTTCAAGAAAGACTTAGATAACTGGGTCAGCTTTCATTGTAGGTCTGGTATGAACCATCATAAAGCTCTGGATGAACAGACTAAAAAGAAAAACAGAAATATTGTGTCTGGAGAAGAAAGGATTCAGTCTCCAGAAGAGAAAAGCCTTTTTAACCATGAGAAATGTGAATCTGTGGAATGGCCGTCTGAGGAGGTGGTCACAGCAGTAGCAGTTGAGGCTTAGATAATTACTTACTACTAAATAATAGTAATACTTATGTTTCCAGTCTAATGGCAATTTTGGGATCAGGAATGAGATGAGAAATGTGAATCTGTGGAATGGCCGTCTGAGGAGGTGGACACAGCAGGAGCAGTTGAGGGTTTCAAGAAAGGCTTAGATAACTGGGTCAGCTTTCATTGTAGGTCTGGTATGAACCATCAGAAAGCTCTGGATGAACAGACTAAAAAGAAAAACAGAAATATTGTGTCTGGAGAAGAAAGGATTCAGTCTCCAGAAGAGAAAAGCCTTTTTAACCATGAGAAATGTGAATCTGTGGAATGGCCGTCTGAGGACGTGATCACAGCAGGAGCAGTTGAGGGTTTCAAGAAAGGCTTAGATAACTGTGTCAGCTTTCATTATAGGTCTGGTATTAACCACTATAAAGCTCTGGATGAACAGACTAAAAAGAAAAGCAGAAATATTGTGTCTGGAGAAGAAAGGATTTAATCTCCAGAAGAGAAAATCCCTCTTTACCATGAGAAATGTGAATCTGTGGAATAGCCATCTGAGGAGGTGGTCACAGCAGGAGCAGTTGAGGTTTTCAAGAAAGGCTTAGATAACTGGGTCAGCTTTCATTGTAGGTCTGGTATGAACCATCATAAAGCTCTGGATGAACAGACTAAAAAGAAAAACAGAAATATTGTGTCTGGACAAGAAAGGATTCAATCTCCAGGAGAGATAAGCCTTCTTTACCATGAGAAATGTGAATCTGTGGAATGGCCGTCTGAGGAGGTGGTCACAGCAGGAGTAGTTGAGGGTTTCAAGAAAGTCTTAGATAACTGTGTCAGCTTTCATTGTATGTCTGGTGTGAACCATCATAAAGCTCTGGATGAACAGACTAAAAGGAAAAGCAGAAATATTGTGTCTGGAGAAGAAAGGATTCAGTCTCCAGGAGAGATAAGCCTTCTTTACCATGAGAAATGTGAATCTGTTGAATGGCCGTCTGAGGAGATGGTCACAGCAGTAGCAGTTGAGGCTTAGATAATTACTTACTACTAAATAATAGTAATACTTATGTTTCCAGTCTAATGGCAATTTTGGATCAGGATTGAGATGAGAAATGTGAATCTGTGGAATGGCCGTCTGAGGAGGTGGTCACAGCAGGAGCAGTTGAGGGTTTCAAGAAAGGCTTAGATAACTGGGTCAGCTTTCATTGTAGGTCTGGTATGAACCATCATAAAGCTGTGGATTAAGTGTCTGGAGAAGGATTCAGTCTCCAGAAGAGAAAAGCTTTCTTTACCATGAGAAATGTGAATCTGTGGAATAGCCATCTGAGGAGGTGGTCACAGCAGGAGCAGTTGAGGGTTTCAAGAAAATATTAGATAACTGTGTCAGCTTTCATTGTATGTCTGGTATGAACCATCATAAAACTCTGGATGAACAGACTAAAATGAAAAGCAGAAATATTATGTCTGGAGAAGAAAGGATTCAGTCTCCAGAAGAGAAAAGCCTTCTTTACCATGAGAAATGTGAATCTGTGGAATGGCCGTCTGAGGACGTGATCACAGCAGGAGCAGTTGAGGGTTTCAAGAAAGGCTTAGATAACTGTGTCAGCTTTCATTATAGGCCTGGTATTAACCACTATAAAGCTCTGGATGAACAGACTAAAAAGAAAAGCAGAAATATTGTGTCTGGAGAAGAAAGGATTTAATCTCCAGAAGAGAAAAGCCCTCTTTACCATGAGAAATGTGAATCTGTGGAATAGCCATCTGAGGAGGTGGTCACAGCAGGAGCAGTTGAGGGTTTCAAGAAAGGCTTAGATAACTGTGTCAGCTTTCATTGTAGGTCTGGTATGAACCAACAGAAAGCTCTGGATGAACAGACTAAAAAGAAAAGCAGAAGTATGGGGCCACATGTATGAAAACTGTCATGGTCTAAAATTCACTATGTTGCCCATTGCAACCAATCACAGTGCCCCTTTAATTTCTCCAGAGCACTATATGAAATCAAAGGGGTAATCTGATTGGTTACTATGGGCAACAAAGTGAATTTAGAACCTAGACAGTTTTCATACATGTGGCCCATTGTGTCTGAAGAAGAAAGGATTCAGTCTCCAGAAGAGAAAAGCCTTCTTTACCATGAGAGATGTGAATCTGTGGAATGGCCATCTGAGGAGGAGGTCACAGCAGGAGCAGTTGGGGGTTTCAAGAAAGGCTTATGTAATTACTTACTACTAAATAATGGTAATACTTACGTTTCCAGTCTGATGGCAATTTTGGGATCAGGAATGAGATTTTCCTTTAGGGCAGATTGGTTCTTGCCCTAAGGGTTTCAAGGCCTTCATCAGTAGGGGAAGGAAGGTTTACAAAATTCTCCCCCCCTTGGTTGAGCTTGATGGACATATGTCTTTTTTTAGTATGTGGCTATTATAGTTCTTTTATTTGCTCTTATTCTTAAAAAGAAACTTGGAAAGTGATTATATGATGATAGGAAAACCTTTTCAGGGTTTGGAGCCCACTTTGTACCCATTTTCCACCTCCTGAGAGGGTTTCATGGGATCTTCCCATTGTCTGTGAGGGTTTAACCAAATGTGGGGCTTGTCATACTTAGGTACCTTACGGTGCCCACGTTTTTGAGTCCACCAATGGCTCTTTACTCATCCTGGATAGGAAGAATCATTAATTGTAAAACCTGCTAATGTGAGCAAATGCTGAGAACGAAGCCTCTGAAATGCCGCAACAATCAGACCCTTCCTTACTCCTGTAAAACCCATAAAAAACCACAAATAGTCACATTTTGTTGGTGAAGGTCGACCACAGCTTTCATTGAAGTCGTATCCGGACTGTTCATAGATCAGACGTTGAATACTATCACACACCTAAGCTTGAAGCGGTGCGCCGCCAACTGACCTCCCAGCGGGCGCGTCCGCCTTCAAGTCTTCTCCAGTTCTCCGGTAGCTTCGGCCTCCAGCTGTGACTTATAGACTTGACAAACACAAACATGAAACTAAGACAGAAGGAACACAAAATACTCAGAAGTGCACGTAAATATGAAACGGGGGGAGGGCGGAAATCTGTCCTGAAGTGTCCTCAGAAATAGGAAGAGGGTGAAGCTGGTGAGTTTATAAAAACCCCTGGAGCGCCACCATGATTGAAATAGAAGGGGCACAGGTGCCCGAAATGCCATTCATCTAATGCAGGAGGACCACGTATGTGCAACCATCAGACCATGAGTGCAGCTCTGAAGGATAATGCAGGATGTAACTCAGGACAAGTATTGTAATCTACACAGTGACTGCACCAGCAGAATAGTGAGCGCAGCTCTGGAGGATAATACAGGATGTAACTCAGGATCAGTACATGATAAGTAATGTAATGTACATGTGACTGCATCAGCAGAATAGTGAGTGCAGCTCTGGAGGATAATACAGGATGTAACTCAGGATCAGTACAGGATAAGTAATGTAATGTACACAGTGACTGCACCAGCAGAATAGTGAGCGCAGCTCTGGAGGATAATACAGGATGTAACTCAGGATCAGTACAGGATAAGTAATGTATATACACAGCGACTGTACCAGCAGAATAGTGAGCGCAGCTCTGGAGGATAATACAGGATGTAACTCAGGATCAGTACAGGATAAGTAATGTATGTACACAGCGACTGTACCAGCAGAATAGTGAGTGCAGCTCTGGAGGATAATACAGGATGTAACTCAGGATCAGTACAGGATAAGTCATGTATGTACACAGTGACTGCACCAGCAGAATAGTCAGCGCAGCTCTGGAGGGAGGATAGTGCAGGATGTAACTCAGGATCAGTACAGGATAAGTAATGTATGTACAATGACTGCACCAGCAGAATAGTGAGTGCAGCTCTGGAGTATAATACAGGATGTAACTCAGGATCAGTACAGGATAAGTAATGTATGTACAGTGACTGCACCAGCAGAATAGTGAGTGCAGCTCTGGAGGATAATAAGGGATGTAACTCAGGATCAGTACAGGATAAGTAATGTATGTACACAGTGACTGCACCAGCAGAATAGTGAGTGCAGCTCTGAGTATAATACAGGATGTAACTCAGGATCAGTACAGGATAAGTAATAATGTATGTACATGAGACTTGCACCAGCAGAATAGTGAGTGCAGCTCTGGAGTATAATACGGGATGTAACTCAGGATTAGTACAGGATAAGCAGAGTGCTATGGAGATAGTATATACATTGTGCAATGGTAGAAACGTCTAAACGTAAAACAAACGTTTAAAGACCCTTTAAAATTTGGTAAATTCTGCTGATACTTGCTCCGTCCCCAGTCGTGCTGATTGTTTGGTCTCTCTGGTGGCGCAGGCTTATGTTAGTGCCTACGGTGATAATACGACCAGTTAACAAATCTGCTGGAAATTCTTTTGGACATAACATCTGCCTCGGTCACATCGCTGTAATTGTTGCTTTTACAATCCTTCCAAATTTTTCGGCAGTTTGGTCAGATCTGGATTGAATCCTTTGTGTCCATGGCAGCTTAAGAGTGAAAAGCACATAGAACAAGACTCATCCTCCATTCATATTCATCTTCCTCTGTGTGTGTCCCGAGACATCAAACGGAAGGATGCGCTAATCCCCCGTTTATACCTGGCACTGACTAATCACTGATGAAGACCTGCCAGCTCTTATCTCTTCCTTCACCATCCTAATTGCTGCTAAACATCCATCGCTCCCCCTGTCTGACAGTCCGCCGCGGCCCTCTCCTAAAGGAGCAGGCCAGCTCGTGACAGAAGGGTTGGGGGTGGTATGAGCTATATATAAGTCCCCTCAAAACCTAATTAATTCAGAGGTGGCTGCTTTATCCACATTCTCTGTCTCATCATTGCATAGTCATTGAGGTCCAGGGAGAAGACATAGGAGGACCTGTTCAATGGGGTAGAGCTCCTTTAACCTTGTGCTCCTGTGACCGCAGGGGACAAGGTCTTTGGTGAGTTTCTTTCTTTATATAACAAAACAATAATGGGTCAAAAAGGGGAAACCAAAGCAGCTCGAAAGTGTGAGGATTTCCCCAAGCAGCTCCTAATATCTCAGCTTCCTTGTAGAATTGTAAGAATAGGATATTTGGTATCATTATTATCAGTGCATTCTGTTGGAGATCCTGAAAACATGACCTGTTGGTGGGTCTTGAGGACTGGAGTTGAGAAACACTGCTCTAGATCAATCCACTTCAATGCATCATGATCTTGATGGGGTAGTCCCATATAAAGAAGTTGGACCCCACAGTGTTCTGCTGTGGCCATGGAGATCAGTGAGGTATGGTGGCTCTCTCTGGTTACCGCCTAGGGAGTTCCAGCTTGGCCAAAATCTAAGGAAGTTTTAGAATCCCATAAAAGTGCGGCACCTGTCCATTTACTTGTATGGGGGTCGTAATACTCAAAAGCACCCATAGAAGAAATGGTAGTGAACTCCTTTAGAAGTGATGGAAGAGGACCAAGCATGTGCGGCCACCTGTCCAATCTCTTCTATGGGAGTTTAGACTTCCTTGGCCATACTCCGAACCCTCAAAGAAATGGTGGTAGAAGATCAAACCTGTGCAACCACCTGCCCAATCTCTTCTATGGGAGTTGTAGACTTTCTTGGCCATACTCCGAACCCTCAAAGAAATGGTGGTAGAAGATCAAGCCTGTGCAACCACCTGCCCAATCTCTTCTATGGGATTTGTAGACTTTCTTGGCCATACTCAGACCCCTCAAAGAATGGTGGTAGAAGATCAAGCCTGTGCAACCACCTGCCCAATCTCGTCTATGGGAGTTGTAGACTTTCTTGGCTCTACTCAGAACCCCCAAAGAAGTGATGGAAAAGGACCGAGAATGTGCCGCCACCTTTCCAATCCCTTCTATGGGAGTTGTAAACTTGCTTGGCCATACTCAGAACCCCCATAGAAGTGATGGGAGAGGACCGAGCATGTGCGATCACCTGTCTTGTCACTTATATGGGAGTTGTAGACTTGCTTGGCCATACTCAGAAGTCGTCCTATAATCCTTTGCAGGAAGAGCAGTGTGCATGCGTGGTTACCTTTCCAATCACTTGTAGAAGTTGTATTCTTACTTGGTCATGGTCACACCCAGGACCCCATAGATGTGATGAAAGAAGACTGAACATGTTGGGGCCACTTATCCAATCATTTATATGGAAGTTGTAGACTAAGGCTAGGTTCACACGGTGTATTTGCAGGGCGTAACCCCGCAATTACGCCGTGTGGCCAGGGGCGGGGCGGGGTTGGGTAAGGGGGGCCGGCACCTCGCCGGCCTATAGACTTGCATTACCAGCGGCGCGTATACGCTGCTAGTAATTCACATGTCAATTATCTCCCCGCCCGGCGGATTCGCCGAGCAAGTAGAGGAGACGTAATCCATAGTTCTCTATGATTACTGTGGATTACAGTAATAACTTGGACGTATTCCAGCCGTAATTTTTGCAGTACGGCGAGTAATTACGGACTGAAATACGTCCAATTTGAAGCCGTGTGAACATAGCCTTACTCAAAACCCCCATAGAAGTAATAAAAGAAGACCAAGCATGTGCAGCTCCCTGTCCAATCACTTCTCAGAGAGTTGTAGACTTTCTTGGCCATACTCAGAACCTCTATGGAAGGGATAGGCATTAATCGTTTATATATGGCCATTTCTCCATTCATCACTTTGGGAGTTCCAGTTCCAGCTGTGTAGATTTCTTTGGCCATATTCAGAAGAAGTTCAAGAATCTTGATCTTAGGAGTACAGTAATAGAAGTGTGCATGTACGTCCACCTCACCAACCATCTCTGGAAGTTGTAGACTTGCTTGGCCATTCTCAGAGCCAGGCTTGGACTGGCCAATGGGAGAACAGGGTAAACCCCCGATGGGTCCTTGAGCATGGCAGACCTGAAGTGTCTTTTAAACTGCATATACATCTTTGAGAGAGGCAGAAAGGCAGAGAGAAAAGGGCAAAATGCAAGAGGTTTGTACATGTGCATCCACCTCACCAACCACTTCTTTTTTTAGAAGAAGTATGAGAGTCTCTTAGAAGTGATGGAAGAAGACCATGCACAAGTGGCCATCTCACCATTTTTTGTGGCTGCAGTGGAGAGTTAAAGGATCTAGTTTTTCTCAGATGTTAATACCCCTTTAAATCTCAAGACCTTGGAGAAAGCCAAATTTGCAATGGAAGTAGGTGGGGAATAGACCTAAGTTTGTAGAAAAGGAAGAACCACCAACCCTTCTTTCCTGTGTGGCCCAACATGATTTTTCCGATGGGGTCCCTTCTCCTCCATGTTTGCCACTGTTGATGTGGAGAGGTCCTGGAAATGTCAAGACAAGATTATACTATTTTGATACTAAACATTGAGGAAAACCTAAATATACAAAACTATCCCAGCACGTTCCTAATTACTGTGTGTGCCGGGGGCTCTATATATGTTTGTCCACAACTTACAGGCTCTGGCGTATATTTATATCTCTTTGCGTGGGCCAAGTTTTTTTTCTCCTCCTGTAAAATTTTCTATTTGCGTCTCAGGTTGTAACCTGTCATTTTCTACCTGCCAGTCTCGAAATGGGAGATATTTTAAAAGTGGTTTAGCGGCGCACGCAGAGTTAATTAGGTGCTTCTTTCATCTCCTCGTACCTCGCATTCATCCTCTCACGAAAAGTTCGGGGTTTTTTTTTTGCTTTTTTTTCTTTAGATCCATACAAATCTGTCTCTTCCCCTGCTCTCGTCCCAGGGGCTGTGCCCACCGCAAGCAGCGAAGCAGAATATCTGATTGCAAAATCACAGGTTAACGTGAGTTGCATTAACTCTGCAGTCTGCACATTATTCCGGGCCTCGTCCTTGGTCGTGTTCCAAGGATTGTGATGATTTTCTGAGATATGCAGGGGGTAGCATGTGTTTTCTACACAGCGAGACCATATTTGACTTCACGAAATTAAAGGTAAAGGCCCCTTTAAATTAGAATGCTTCTGATAAATACTAAACTAAATACTAAAGTGCCCGTCATGAGGGCAGAAAATATATTATCACATTTAAAGAGGTTGTCTCACTACAGACAAGGATGGCATATTGATAGGGACCTCTGGGACCCGCACCTATCTTCTGAATGAGCCTAGAAACCTCTCCATTCTGAACGGAGTTGTGGTTGGGATTCTCCCATTGTCCCTACCACCTCTCCATTCAGAATGTTCTATACTCGGAACTTCCATTCATGTCTATGGGAGAGTCCCGACCACCTCTCCGATCAGAACATATACTCACAACTCCCATTCATGTCTATGGGAGAGTCCCGACCACCTCTCCGTTCTGAACATTCTATACTCTGACCCCCATTCATGTCTATGGGAGACTCCCGACCATCTCCCTGTTCAGAAAGTTCTGTACTCGGACCTCCCATTCATGTCTATGGGAGAGTCCCGACCACCTCTCCGTTCAGAATGTTCTATACTCAGAACTCCCATTCATGTCTATGGGAGAGTCTCGATCACCTCTATGTTCAGAACGTTCTATACTCAGAACTCCCGTTCATGTCTATGGGAGAGTCCCGACCACCTTTCCGTTCAGAATGTTCTATACTCAGAACTCCCATTCATGTCTATGGGAGAGTCCCGACCACCTCTCCGTTCAGAACATTCTATACTCTGACCCCCATTCATGTCTATGGGAGAGTCCCGACCACCTCTCCGTTCAGAAAGTTCTATACTGCGAACTCCCATTCATGTCTATGGGAGAGTCCCGACCACCTCTCCGTTCAGAATGTTCTATACTCAGAACCCCCATTCATGTCTATGGGAGAGTCCCGACCACCTCTCCGTTCAGAACGCTCTATACACTGAAATCCAATAAATGTCTATGGGAGAGTCCCGACCACCTCTCCGATCAGAACGTTCTATACTCAGAACCCCCATTCATGTCTATGGGAGAGTCCCGACCACCTCTCGATTCAGAACGTTCTATACTGGGAAATCCCATTCATGTCTATGGGAGAGTCCCGACCACCTCTCCGTTCCAAACGTTCTATACTCGTAACTACCATTCATGTCTATGGGAGAGTCCCGACCACCTCTCCGTTCAGAATGTTCTATACTCGGAACTTTCATTCATGTCTATGGGAGAGTCCCCACCACCTCTCCGTCAGAACGTTCTATACTCAGAACTCCCATTCATGTCTATGGGAGAGTCCCGACCACCTCTCCGTTCAGGATGTTCTATACTCGGAACTTTCATTCATGTCTATGGGAGAGTCCCGACCACCTCTCCGTTCAAAATGTTCTATACTCGGAACTCCCATTCATGTCTATGGGAGAGTCCCGACCACCTCTCCGTTCAGAACGTTCTATACTCAGAACTCCCATTCATGTCTATGGGAGAGTCCCGACCACCTCTCCGTTCAGGATGTTCTATACTCGGAACTTTCATTCATGTCTATGGGAGAGTCCCCACCACCTCTCCATTCAAAATGTTCTATACTCGGAACTCCCATTCATGTCTATGGGAGAGTCCCGACCACCTCTCTGTTCAGAACGTTCTATACTAGGAACTCTCATTCATGTCTATGGGAGAGTCCCGACCACCTCTCTGTTCAGAACGTTCTATACTCGGAACTCCCATTCATGTCTATGGGAAGCCCAGCCACAACTCCGTTCAGAACAGAGAGGTTTCAGGAATCCTTTAGGAAATAGGTCCAGGTCCCACCTCTGGGAACTAATAGACAATGATGGCATATCCAAGTGATATGCCATCATTGTCGGTAGTGAGACAATCCCTTTAACCCTCCCTTTTTTAAGACAACTTAGCTATCCAGTTCAACTAAAGTGCATCACACAACAAACTAGATCACACCCTGATCTGAGGGGTGGGGGGTCTTCTTCTGGCACTTTATTACATAATCTGCAAAGACATTTCTTCCACACTGATCCTCCAAATGGTGAATCAGGGAGTCACAATATTAAGTTTTTGTAAAAAATTGGCAAGATATAGTGAGATTTTGTGGGTCGAGTTGCCCTTTAAATTTACATAATTTTTTTCCCCCTCTGACAATCATTTATTATTTTCTACGTAAGCTTTATAGAATGGTGTCAGGCCTCCATTATTCACCCATTCCCCATAGAGTCATACGTGACCCAAGAGGTCCAGGAAGAAATGATTGCAGCATAAGAGACACTTAATACAACCATATGTATCACAGGATCAAAGCCGTACATTATAATGACGGTTATCAAAGTGCAACAATATGTTCCTTGTCGAGAGGCATTAGACTGAGGACACGATTGCGGTGGTGAGATAATTATAAGCATCCAACTTAATGGGGTTTGAAGTGAATAAACCTCAGTTCACACTGGTAATTTTTTTTCTGAGCAATTTCTCTTAGAATTATCGTAAATTACCCTTCGGCCATCATGATTTCTAGGAACTTCCCGGCAGTCAATAATTGTCCATACAAAATCCTTCTATGCGCTAATGTGTGTGGGCCAGCACTTTCCCATTGGGACAGGTTGGGTTTCAGGCACTTATCTCTTTTCCTATTACGTCAAGGAGGTGCCACATTGGGTATGTGCTCTATATGGGCACCTTTGGACAATATTCCCATCACCTTTCATGATTGTACTGATCCCCTCTAGACTGTACTATGGACTTTAGCACTGAAGATAGGACTCTATTGCATTTCGGGCCCAAAATAAGAAAGAAGCCCAACTTCTTCATGGTCACACTATGGGAAAATACATGGGTGGCTTTGTTGAGGACAAGTCTATAGAAGGTTCTACTTGATGGTTTGACTGAGCTGAGAGGGTTGAAGGAAGTGTCTTACATCAGACAATGATGGTGCATTGCTAGGGTATGCCATCATTGTGCAATAGACCTGGGTCCCATCTCTGGGACCCACACCTATCTCCAAAACAAGCCCAGACACCTCTCTGTTCTGCACGGAGATGTGGTCAAACTCTCCCATAAACTTGAATGGGAGTCCCGAGTTTAGCCGAACAGCAATGCTTGGCTGTAATTCAAACTCCCATTCATGTCTATGGGAGAGTCCCGACCACCTCTCTGTTCAGAACTTTCTATACTGGGAACTCCCATTCATGTCTATGGGAGAGTCCCCACCACCTCTCTGTTCAAA
This sequence comes from Phyllomedusa bahiana, assembly GCA_025379985.1. Lineage (NCBI taxonomy): Eukaryota > Metazoa > Chordata > Amphibia > Anura > Hylidae > Phyllomedusa > Phyllomedusa bahiana. The sequence continues at coordinate 22,264 of JAODAL010039700.1, forward strand.
ACGCTCTATACTGGGAACTCCCATTCATGTCTATGGGAGAGTCCCGACCACCTCTCTGTTCAGAACGTTCTATACTCAGAACTTCCATTCTTGTCTATGGGAGAGTCACGACCACCTCTTCATGCAAAATGGAGGGGTTTCAAGGCTCACTTAGGCGATAAGTACGGGCTCCAGAGGTGGGACCCGGACCTATCGGACAATGATGGCATCTCCTAGTGATGCACCATCATTGTCTGAAGTGAGGCACCTCCTTTAAGCTCGTGGAGTTTGTGGGGGTGATGGGCTTTTGCTGAATTATAAATTGGTAATGCTTGGGTCTCTGTAGAAGAAGAAAGGTCCATGGCTCCTGGCTTGGGGACCTCTGTTGCTTTCTGCTAAAACCATTGTCTTCTTGAAAGAACCCCTTCGTTTTCCAGATTGCTCTTCTTCCAAGAAAACTTACATCGACACATCCCCCCCTTTCCCGGCCCCCTCCTTCCTTCTCTTCTCTCTCAAGCCTGGAGCGAGACTGAACAAACCCCACAGTGACACAGCTGTTCAATTATTGCAGTTCCTCTAAGCAATTCCCCGCAGTGTTTGCTCTGCAGAACAATATATAAATTTACTGCAAAAGGGTCTTGCGTGTCACACTGAGAACTGGAGATTTGCTCAAGTCCACAGTTAACGTCTTCCTTCCCGAAAGCCTTGGTCGTATGGGAAGCAACGTTTTGGAAGCGGAGGGGTTAAGCGACTTCCGCTCCCATCTGCTGGGGTTGGTTGTAGTTAAGAGAACTGGGCTCAGCATGTGTTTGAACACTACACATGCTCGCATGGGTCTGCCAAAACATTTACTAGTTTGCTTACGGAGGACAAAAATGTCTTAACCCCTTCCCAGGATCCACTTCAGCTGAAAGAGATAAAAACAACTGAAGGCAACAGAGTAGAGATGAACTCCTTGATCTGCTTGGTTCACCACCTCTTCGAAGCCACCCATGGACTGCAAGTGGCAAATGGATTTACCAGTTCTCTTCTTTGCTCTATAATTGTACAAAACCAAAGACTACATACTTAAGTTCAACTCATGTCATTAAGTGCTGGTTCCTGATGCACTAGAAACCCAATCAGACATAGACCCTATATAAAGGACAATTTATAGTGTAGCCCTTTCCCAAGGTTATGTGAAGGAACATCTGCTCAGGAGAAATAATCAAGTCAGCCCAAGATGGTGTATCTTGACAAGGATGTTCCTTAATATGGTTGTATGTTGGAACATTTGGCTAGGAAGACTCATCAGATCAGCCCAAGATGGTGCTTCTTGATGAGCATGTCCCATTATAGACAGTAGTTGTTTGTCGGTAGGTCTGCCCCTGAAGGACTCATTGGGTCTGCCGAAAATGGTGCTTCTGGAAGAGCATGTTCTTTAATACGGTTAATTTGTAGGAGCGTTTGGCTAGGAAGACTCATCAGATCAACCCAAGAATGCGCTCCTTGAAGAGCATGTCCTATTATAGACAGTAGTTGTTTTCAAGGAATGTCTGCCCAGGAGGACTCATTGGGTCAGCCCAAGATTGTGCTCCTTGAAGAGCATGTCCCATTATAGACAGTAGTTGTTTGTAGGGATGTCTGTCTAGGAGGATTCATTGGGTCAGCCTAAGATCGGGTTTCTTGATAAGGATATTCCTTAATATGGTTAATTTGTAGGAATATTTGGCTAGGAAGACTCATCAAATCTGTACAAGATGGTTCTTTTTGAAGAGCATCTCCCATTATAGACAGTAGTTGTTTGTAGGGATGTCTGCCCAGGTGGACACATTGGGTCAGACCAAGATGGTGTGTCTTGACAAGGATTTTTCTTAATATTCCTCATTTGTAGGAACATTTGACCAGGAAGACTCATCAGATGGTGCTTCTTGATGAGCAATATATTTACTATTTTGCCATAGGCAAACTTAAACTCTATCAGTTCTCTATCTATTAAACACTAAAACGTAACTTTTATTATATCTAACTCTTAACCTCTATACACACTATTTAAAAACCTGATCTCTAACCTCCTCATTTAACCCTTTTTGCTTCTGAAAGAGGGAATAACTCCCTTTCTCTCATCAAGTCTGGTGGAACCCCACCGATGAACAGGAGAGCCCTCTATCTATAGCAAAGTACTCGCTTCAGAAAGGGATCCCAAGCAACTACTTGTGTAGTCGTCCCTAATCTCATAGACACAGAACAAATAAGGCCCCCTTGTGACACCGTCTGCAGCAGGTGACACTTGTAGACAGAGGTGAGAGATCACAATTTAAAACGTCATGCCTGACCTCGCCGACATGTTTCGCCAGCTAACCTGGCTTTATCAAGGCTTAGAGGTCCGATCACACGTGGTCTGAGCTCACTTCCTTTTATATCATGTTAGGTAAACACCCCGTTCAGGTGCTCACCAATTAGCCATCAGAGAATCCACATAAAGCCCACTCCCCCTTCCGCGCGCGCACACTCATAACATGTCCTGCTAAAGCTGCCACCATGCTCTCATGAGCCAACAACCTTCAGTCAAATTCGCCATCTCCATAACGGGCTTGCGCCCCATCTTACCGCACTGCCCGTGCCAATGCACTGCACCAACAAACACCTCAGCCCTGACTGTGATGGGCGTCCGTCTCACTTCTCTCATATTATTGCAACTGCGTGCCTCACCTAGAATGAACTAAGCAGACTAGGTATCACATTACACAGCACACTGCCATCTTTGTCAATTCCCATAAGCCCCTTCTCTTCAATATCTAATATGCATATTCATTGGGAATATAAACTCCACTGTACAATAGACCACTGTCATATTATCTTCCCATAAAGCACTTCTCCTATGTATGTAATATGCATATTCATTCCAATAGAGCTACCGGCCCCATTACATACATGTTTCACTGCATTGTATAGTATTGTCTCAAGACTACATTCATAAACTACTTCTCTTGATGAGCAATTCCCCTTATTTAGTTATATGTAGGGATATCTGCCTAGGATGACTCATAATTGGGTTATCTTAAGATGGTGGATCTTGACAACCATGTCCCTTTATATGATTGTGCGCAGGAACTGTTGGCAGAGAAGACTCATTGAGTCAGACCAAGATGGGGTTTTGTAACGAATGTAGCCCAAGATATGGCTGTTTGTAGTGATATTTTCCCAGAAAGACTTAACGGGTCAGCCCAAGTTGTTGTCTCTTGACAAGCTTGTTCCATGATATAGTTGTTTGTAGGGATGTCCGCCCAAGAGGACACATTGGGTCAGCTCTAGATGTTGTCTCTTGACAAGTATGTCATTTTATATGATCGGTTGCCTGGGAGGGCTCATTGGTTCAGCCCAAGATGGTGCTTTTATAGCTCGGAAAGGATATTAGAATCCACTTAACCAATTTATATAATTTTATGTAAGGATTTACCAGGTCAGCCCAAGATATTGACTTCTTGGCTTGGCATGGACATAAGAATGTAATTACCCTCACCCTTGGAGGAAAGTCTGCTGATGACTCAGGGGGTCTGCCCAAGATGATAGCTCCTTGGCTCGGTAGGGATATAAGAATTCAATTACCCTATTACATAGCTCTTGGTAATAACTTTGCTCATGTTTCACAGGGTCAGCCCAAGATGGAGATATTTTACCTTGACAAGAATATAAAAATCCAATCGGCTTTGAACATGGTTGAGTAGAGGAACATCTTCCCATGACTCACGTTTGCTCTTTGGTTAGAGATGGATTTAATGAAAGTTAGATTGTCAGCCCCACTGAGACAAAGCAAGTTGTGGATGATAGCAAGCTCTTTTACAGTGCTGTGGAATATGTTGGGTCTATATAAGCAATGTAAATAAGAGCACATATTCCTTTGTATATGGTTATGTGGAGGAACGTTCGATAATGGCTCACCAGGCTAGCCCGAGATGATGGCTTCTTAGCTTGACATGGACATGATAATGTAATTGCCCTTGATTGTGTGTAGCAGCATTTGACCATGGCAATCCAAGGACGTGGCTTCTTAACTTGAGGTGGACAGGAAATGTAATTCTACTTGTAAATAGTGGTTGGTAGAAATGCTTGACTATGGCAGCCCAATGTGGTGACTTCTGAGCTAGACATGGGCAAGCTCAGAAGCTTTGGTTATGTGCAGTAACGTTTGACCATGGCAATCCAAGGTGTTGGCTTCTTAACTTGAGATGGACAGAAAAATGTAATTCCCCTTGTAAATGGTTGTGTGTTTGACTATGGCAGCCCAATGTGGTGGCTTCTTATCTTGACAAGGGGTAAGAACGTAATTTGGTTTGGTTATGTGCAGTAAAGGTTGACCATGGCAATCCAAGGTGGTGGCTTCTCAACTTGAGATGGACATAAACATTTAATTGCTCTTGTATATGGTTGTGTGTAGAAACATCTGCCCATCACTCGCTATGGTAGACCAAAGTGGTGGCTGTTTCGATAGACATGTGTGATAGGGAGGAAGAAGGTTTGTCCGTGACTCGTTGGTTTGGCCTCAGATGGTATCTCCATAGCTAGACCAGGATGTAGTTATCTTGCAGTTGCTCATAAAACGTCTTGTCTTATAGTGATGCCATTTGACTAAGTTGCCTACACCCTTCATTAAAGATATTTGAAGATCATTTTTGGATGACATCAGACTAATGAACTTAGGTGAGTCTTAAGCAGTTTTAAGAGATTAGGGGAATTAGGTCTTCGTGAAGATTAAGGAAAATATGGTGAATTCATACACAACACTTACACTCACCGGCCACTTTATTAGGTACACCTGTCCAACTGCTCGTTAACACTTAATTTCTAATCAGCCAATTACATGGCGGCAACTCAGTGCATTTAGGCATGTAGACATGGTCAAGACAATCTCCTGCAGTTTAATCCGAGCATCAGTATGGGGAAGAAAGGTGATTTGAGTGCCTTTGAACGTGGCATGGTTGTTGGTGCCAGAAGGGCTCGTCTGAGTATTTCAGAAACTGCTGATCTCCTGGGATTTTCACGCACAACCATCTCTAGGGTTTACAGAGAATGGTCCGAAAAAGAAAAAACATCCAGTGAGCGGCAGTCCTGTGGGCGGAAATGCCTTGTTGATGCCAGAGGTCAAAGGAGAATGGGCAGACTGGTTCGAGCTAATAGAAAGGCAACAGTGACTCAAATAGCCACCCGTTACAACCAAGGTAGGCAGAAGAGCATCTCTGAACGCACAGTACGGCGAACTTTGAGGCAGATGGGCTACTGCAGCAGAAGACCACACCGGGTGCCACTCCTTTCAGCTAAGAATAGGAAACTGAGGCTCCAATTTGCCCAAGCTCATCGAAATTGGACAGTAGAAGATTGGAAAAACGTTGCCTGGTCTGATGAGTCTCGATTTCTGCTGCGACATTCGGATGGTAGGGTCAGAATTTGGCGTCTACAACATGAAAGCATGGATCCATCCTGCCTTGTATCAACGGTTCAGGCTGGTGGTGGTGGTGTCATGGTGTGGGGAATATTTTCTTGGCACTCTTTGGGCCCCTTGGTACCAATTGAGCATCGTTGCAACACCTTGTGGAATCTATGCCACGAAGAATTGAGGCAGTTCTGAAGGCAAAAGGGGGTCCAACCCGTTACTAGCATGGTTTACCTAATAAAGTGGCCGGTGAGTGTATAAGCCCATTTTGGACATTTTATACCAAATCCAGATCCAACCTACATGTGATGTAATGTGGCAGATACTTTGTGGGGATGATTTTGAGTAACATAACATCTTATACTCTAGCTATATCCAACATTGAGACACCAACAGGGGCACCACCATATACAAGGGGAACGCATGAACACCAGAAGGAGAAAGTGAAGGTGAGAGCTGGACCCTTTATAAGTTTGAACCAGAACTGTGCCTTCTCTGGCACAGCTTGCTGTGAAAATTGCGGCCATTACTGTATCTACACAGGGTAACAGCATAAAGTACAGGGGGTCAGGTATGGAAAGACACGGGACATTGGTCATGGTGAACATTGACCATATAACCTTGTTGTGAATATTACCGTAACTCCACACTGTAACGCCATGGAGTACAGAGGGGCAGATATGGAGACACACCAACAGGGGCACCACCAAATACAAGAGGAACACACAAATACCAGAAGGAGTAAGTGAGAGGTGGACCTTTTATAAGTTAGAACCAGAAGTGTGTCTTCTCAAGCACAGCTCCAGAGGACATTGGTCATGGTAGACCATATAACCTTGCTGCGAATATTGTGGCTATTACTATATCTACGCAGGATAACATCATAATGTGCAGGAGGCAGATATGGAGAGACACCTACAGGGGCACCACAAAATACAAGGGGAACACACACCTACCAGAAGGAGTAAGTGAAGGTAAGAGGTGGACCTTTTATAAGTTAGAACCAGAAGTGTGTCTTCTCAAGCACAGCTCCAGAGGACATTGGTCATGGTAGACCATATAACCTTGCTGCGAATATTGTGGCTATTACTATATCTACTCAGGATAACATCATAATGTGCAGGAGGCAGATATGGAGAGACACCTACAGGGGCACCACCAAATACAAGGGGAACACACAAATACCAGAAGGAGTAAGTGAAGGTAAGAGGTGGACCTTTTATAAGTTAGAACCAGAAGTGTGTCTTCTCCAGCACAGTTCCTGAGGACATTGGTCATGGTAGATTTGCTGTGAATATGGCGGCTATTATCTACACAAAGCAACGACATGAAGTACAGAGGAGCAGATATGGAGACACAACAACGGGGCACTATGAAATACAAGGGGAACACACGAATACTGTAAGGTGGAAGTTTGGTGAGGGCTGCACCCTTTATAGGTCAGAAGTAGAAGTGTGTCCTCTCCGGTACAGCTCAAGAGGACATTGGTCATGGTGGACCTTGGCCAGGTAACCTCCTTCCATGTGGTGCAGCAATGGGGTACGGTTCCTTGTCTTCTGGACAGGTCTGTGCAGAGTCCATATCCCCTCTTCCGACTTTGCTGTTCTGAAGGCAGTGACTGATGCGTTAATGGAACCACAGACTCCTTAAAATTCATCGGGGCCCTCCCTACGTCTCACAAAAGAGACGGATGGCATTGGTTACAGGCAAACAATATAACACTGGGAGAGATGGAAGACAAGTGTCGTACAAATAGTCGTTTACATATTATTGATACATTTTAATAGAAAACAATACAGAATTTGAAGCGCGTTGTTCTGGCAGATGAATTTGCAGCCAGCAGCCCCGCTCCGGGCTCTGCGCGCAGCGTATGGGGGGATGTTTATTACCTTCTATTTATAGGCACTGGTATTGCTACTAAATCCATACACCGAGGTAGAAATTACATTCAGGCATCTTTATTGTACTACGCCAGAAATGTTTTTTTTCTCTCAAAAAGTAGAGGGTAGGGGGAGGATGTATAATAAGAACATGGATCGTTATACAGCAGAAGTAATATAAATGATAAGCTTGGGATTGAGACGACATGATAGGGAGGATACGAGGGACTAGGACGCCGTATAGATGACTTCCCGGATTCAATAGAGTCCATTGTGGAAATAAGAGTAGGATCAAATGGCTTTAAGCATCAAAAACATACACAATGGGCCGCGGGGACGAAAGGAGCTGGACCAAAGCTCCTGAATTCAGACAATCACTTTAATTGATAGTTGTTTGGTTCCTCTAACGATATATTCATTATAGGATGGTCAAAATACCTACAGAGCCACCATAAGGGAACTAAGATATGACTTAGTTTTTGGTGATATCAATGACCTGTTCATGTCATGTATGGACAGGCCAATTCCTCAAGAGCAAAAAAACATCAGCGAAGAAGCTCTCCACCTCGGCTAAGTGGGGAAAGTCCTACAACTACTTGGACCTTGCAGATACAAAGGACAAGCTCTTTTTGGTCATTTGGATGGTGGTGAGAATTGTGTAGAGCACTTTCTTCCAAAAATAAGAGGGTCATGGAAAGTGTGGAGGTTGGATACCAACACCAAGCCCTTTATTTTTTGGTGGCCCAATCTGATAAGGGTATTTTTGACCACCTTTTTTTTCTCAGGGAGAAAGGCAGAGGAAGAAAGGCAGAGAGAAGTATGTACAATAGCTGTAGGGTGGTCCCCCTGAATCATCTCCACTCATGAGCCTCAAGAATCAACTTCTCTGGTGGTCCCAAGAATCAACTCCATTGTTGGGCCCCAAGAATCACCTCCACTGGTGGGCACCAAGAATCACCTCTACTGGTGGTCCCAAAAATCAACTCCATTGGTGGGCCCAAGAATCAACTCCATTGATGGGCCCCAAGAATCAGCTCCACTGGTGGAGCCCCAAGGATCATCTCCACTGGTGGAGCCCCAAGGATCAGCTCCACTGGCGGAGCCCCAAGGATCAGCTCCACTGGTGGAGCCCCAAGGATCAGCTCCACTGGTGGCCCCAAGCATCAACACTGCTGGTGGGCCACGGGAATCAACTGCACTGGTGTCCCCAAGCATCAACACTGCTGGTGGGCCACGGGAATCAACTGCACTGGTGGCCCCAAAAATCAACTACATTGGTGGGCCCTAAGAATCTATTCTACTACCAGTGAAGTTGATTCTTGGGGCCCATCAGTGTAGTTGATTCTTGAGGCCCACCTGTGTAGTTGATTCTTGGGGTCCATCAGTGGAGCTGATTCTAGGGGCCCACCAGTGGAGCTGATTCTGGGGGCCCACAGGTGGAGTTGATTCTTGGCCCCCCCACCAGTGGAGTCGATTCTTGGGGCCCATGGAAGATGCAGCCAGAACTTGGCAGAGGCGGTGGCGACAGCATAGGGTGCAGATGCCATCTTGGACTCAGAGCTTGGGTGCATACCTCTGTACTCAGCAACTCATAGGTGCTGACACAGCTCTGAGAGCCCCACCCAGGTTCCCTAGACTCTCTGAAGGCCACCATAACTCTAATGTAGCCCTCGGTATAAGTGAGTTTGACCCCCTGATCAAGCACTAATGTTGAAGACTTTTATAGCTTCCCCAGTGACTGAAGGCTTCCACAGAACTCCCCTTGGCTTCCATCTTGCCCTTGAATGTTTGCCTCCTCCGTGTTTACGCCATTGGGTAATCATCACATGTAGGGTTTCCTGGTATTATTTCAAAGCTCCTGCTATATCTTACGAGTTGCAATTAAGTGCGAGCGCTCAGCCATGTTATCTGCTTGGAGGTATTTTCATATCTCGCTAATACATTCCTATAAGTGTAATATAATTCCACACGATGCTGAGCGTAATAACCTCCTCTGGCCTGGGAGATGGGAGAAGGCACCGGAACCTCCTGAGAAGGGTTAACTATTTAGGAGAAGATCCAACCTCATATATGGTAGGAAAACCTCTACCTGGAGGAGGTTTAAAGTAGGAGTCTAGTCATGGTCGCTCTGAGGGGATCTCCAAGAAGCTTCATATCCTTCTTCGCTTCTTAGGTGGAAAATGGAACTTTTAGATGGATAATTCCATTCATGGAGATACAGAACAATGTCTGTGGAGCTGGCGAGGATCTTCCATGACAGCTGGAAACCTCCCATCCTCTACATGTCCAAACATTGCAGAGGGCTGGAAGATGTCATCGACTGTTCCTATATGTGTCCTCTCTGGAGTAGACCCAATACAGAGTATGTGGAACCTTCCATATATAAAGCTTCAAGAAAACCACTGAGGAGGCATTCTCAGTGATGTCACCGCCGCTCTCTAGTGATAGGAGGCATTCTCAGTGATGTCCCCGCCACTCTCTAGTGATAGGAGGCATTCTCAGTGATGTCACCGCCGCTCTCTAGTGATAGGAGGCATTCTCAGTGATGTCACCACCGCTCTCTAGTGATAGGAGGCATTCTCAGTGATGTCAGCGCCGCTCTCTAGTGATAGGAGGCATTCTCAGTGATGTCAGCGCCGCTCTCTAGTGATAGGAGGCATTCTCAGTGATGTCACCGCCGCTCTCTAGTGATAGGAGGCATTCTCAGTGATGTCACCGCCGCTCTCTAGTGATAGGAGGCATTCTCAGTGATGTCACCGCCGCTCTCTAGTGATAGGAGGCATTCTCAGTGATGTCAGCGCCGCTCTCTAGTGATAGGAGGCATTCTCAGTGATGTCACCGCTGCTCTCTAGTGATAGGAGGCATTCTCAGTGATGTCACCTCCGCTCTCTAGTGATAGGAGGCATTCTCAGTGATGTCACCGCCGCTCTCTAGTGATAGGAGGCATTCTCAGTGATGTCACCGCCGCTCTCTAGTGATAGGAGGCATTCTCAGTGATGTCACCGCCGCTCTCTAGTGATAGGAGGCAATCTCAGTGATGTCACCCCCGCTCTCTAGTGATGGATAGGAGGCATTCTCAGTGATGTCACCGCCGCTCTCTAGTGATAGGAGGCATTCTCAGTGATGTCAGCTCCGCTCTCTAGTGATAGGAGGCATTCTCAGTGATGTCACCGCCGCTCTCTAGTGATAGGAGGCATTCTCCGTGATGTCACCGCCGCTCTCTAGTGATAGGAGGCATCTCAGTGATGTCACCACTGCTGCTCTCTAGTGATAGGAGGCATTCTCAGTGATGTCCCGCCGCTCTCTAGTGATAGGTGGCATTCTCAGTGATGTCAGCGCCGCTCTCTAGTGATAGGAGGCATTCTCAGTGATGTCACCGCCGCTCTCTAGTGATAGGAGGCATCTCATGAATGCCCCTCCGCTCCTAGTGATATGAGCATTCTCAGTGATGTCACCGCCGCTCTCTAGTGATAGGAGGCATTATCAGTGATGTCACCACGCCGCTCTCTAGTGATAGGAGGCATTCTCAGTGATGTCACCGCCGCTCTCTAGTATGGATAGGAGGCATTCTCAGTGATGTCACCGCCGCTCTCTAGCGATAGAAGGCATTCTCAGTGATGTCACCCCCGACCTCAAGAGAAAGCAGGTATTCTCCGAGATCTAACCCACGCTCTCTAGTGATAGGAGGCATTCTCAGAGATGTCACCGCCGCTCTCTAGTGATAGGAGGCATTCTCCGTGATGTCACCGCCGCTCTCTCTATACTGATTGGAGGCTTGCTCAGTGATGTCACCGCCGCTCTCTAGTGATAAGGAGGCATTTCTCAGTGTGTTCACCTAAGCCGCTCTGTAGCATTTCTGATGGCTTCTCAGTGAACTCCATCCGGCCTCTAGGATAGGATGGCATTCTCAGCTGATGTCACTGCCGCTCTCTAGTGATAGGATGCATTCTCAGTGATTCCCCGCCTCTGTTGATGAGTGAGGCATTCTACAGTGATGCAACGACTGCTCTCTAGTGACAGGAGGCATTCTGCAGTGATGTCACCTGCCACATGTCCTGTGATAGGAGGCACTCTCAGTGATGTCACTGCCGCTCTCTAGTGATAGGAGGCATTCTCAGTGATGTCACCGCCGCTCTCTAGTGATAGGAGGCTTTCTCAGTGATGTCACCGCCGCTCTCTAGTGATAGGAGGCATTCTCAGTGATGTCCCCGCCGCCCTCTAGTGATAGGAGGCATTCTCAGTGAAAGTCACTGCCGCTCTCTAGTGATAAGAGGCATGCTCAGTGATGTCACCCCCCCGCTCTTAGTGATAGGAGGCATTCTCAGTGATGTCACCGCCGCTCTAGTGATAGGAGGCATTCTCAGTGATGTCACTGCCGCTCTCCTATGATAGGTAGACAATCTCAGTGATGTCAGCGCTGCTCTCAGTGATAGGAGGCATTCTCAGTGATGTCCCCGCCGCTCTCTAGTGATAGGAGGCATTCTCAGTGATGTCACCGCCGCTCTCTAGTGATAGGAGGCATTCTCAGTGATGTCACCGCCGCTCTCTCTAGTGATAGGAGGCATTCTCAGTGATGTCACGCCGCTCTTAGTGATAGGAGACATTCTCAGTGATGTCACCACGCCGCTCTCTAGTTTTAGGAGTCATCCTCAGTGATGTCTCTGCCGCTCTCTAGTAATAGGAGGCATTCTCAGTGATGTCCTCGCTGCTCTCTAGTGATAGGAGGCATTCTCAGTGATGTCAGCGCCGCTCTCTAGTGATAGGAGGCATTCTCAGTGATGTCACTGCCGCTCTCTAGTGATAGGAGGCATTCTCAGTGATGTCACTGCCGCTCTCTAGTGATAGGAGGCATTCTCAGTGATGTCACTGCCGCTCTCTAGTGATAGGAGGCATTCTCAGTGATGTCACCGCCGCTCTATCATGTCTATATTTAGAGAGCTGAGCACTTATCTATATTTTGCAGCATTTGTGGATATTATAAGCGGCTGTTAGCATTTCTGAATGCGCTCTTGCATGAAGGTTGAACTCCAGGTGTCTGTGACATACGTGCGGATTACAGGCCATGCCTCTCTCCAGTCCTGCTGCCACTTGTCTCTGCTCTGCAAATATTTCTACACCGCTCTCTTTAGAAATGAGCTGATCACAATTTACGGGTGTGACAGGAAGATCTGATACTGCCTGTCACCCAGCGGGCTTATCTGCAGGTTATTTCATGCATCATGAGTCCAGGGGTGCAGTGACACACGAAGGGCCCAAGGGTCCCTCTGCAGCATAAAGGGACTCCTATGTATAGATGACACATGGTAGCTAGGTGTCCCCAAGGATATAGACATCCCTTTTCTGATACGATGTGAAAACTGCTCTATAGCTCCCCTACAGGAAAGGGTTAACTAACAATCTACACCGGTAACAATAGGGGCCCGAGGGTTCCCTTATAGGGCTCCTATGTTTTAAATTTAAAATGGGGGGACAAGGAAAATTTGACTGTAATCCCTTATCCCGCTTTCGATGGGAAAACTGTTTTTAGTTCTAAAAGGAATTTCTAAGTATAACAATCAAACCCCAGGGAAACCCAAAAGGGGCCGTTTGGGTCCCCTTTAAAACTTCCCATAATTTGAAAATGAATATTTGGGGGAAAAGGGGAATTTGAGGATTGCTAGTAAAGTAGCGGGTAAAGGAAAAAAAATGTTTTAAAACGGACCCTTTTATTATCAATAAGGCATGTAAGGGGTTTCCCTTAAGGGTACTATGGATAAAGGGGCCATGGGGGGCCCCTAGTAAGTCAATGAAAAAATCCCTTTTACTATGGGTGGAAGGGTAAGGGGTGAAAACTGCTCTATAAAAACTTTAGAAACTTCCCCAAAAACCCTAACTTTTGGCCTCCCAATGAAGCTTGGGGCTGGGGGAAATTTAAATCCGGGGGGAGTTTTATTTCTTTGTTGTTTTAATAAATTATTTTTAAGTGATTTGTCGCCCTGATGGGGTGAAAACTTTATAAAAACCTGGGGATGTGGGGAAATTTAGGCTGGAAATTAAATTTTTCTACCCCTATTCCCCTACAGGAAAACAATCATACACAGAATCAGTAGGAGCCTTTTTGGGGGCCAAAAAAGAGATTCTTTTTTTATAAAAAAACACATAGCAGGGGTCCCAAGGGGAAATTTGACCCCAGTCCCCCTTTTTCTGCTAAAAATGTTCCCCCTAAAGTGAAAACTGCCCCTTGGGAGCGCCCCTTAAGAACCATCAAAGCATAACAACCCTACACAGATGAATTATTTTCAAATAGGGGGCCCGTATGGTTTTCCCCCATAGGGAAAAAAAGTTTATAAAAAACACAAGGCACTAGGGGCCCCCCAGAAACCAGATCACAAAACCCCTTTTTTTACTATGGGTGTGACTGCAAGGGGTGAAAACTTTCTCCCTTTTGCACCCCGAAGGTCATTAGACATAAAACCTCATACACAGATTAAATTTAAAGGGGGGGGCCGTATGGGTCCCCCTTTTTAGATTCTAAGTTTTGAATAATTAAAGGGGGCCCCAAGGTATTAGATCTAAATCCCTTATTGTTGATGTGACAGCTGCTGACTGAAAACTGCTTTTATAGCGCCCCCCAAAGGGGCATAAAAGGGTTTAATTTTAAACATCACAGGGAGTCAAATTTGGGGACTATTTGGTTCCATTACAGGGGCCCCAGGGTTTAGATCCAATCCCCCATCTGGGAAAGATGTGACAGCTGAGAGTGGAAAAATCCCTTTTTAGCGCCCCCAGAGGGCAAACAGCATAAAAAAAATCATAAAAGATAGTCAAATTTGGGGGCCCGGTTTTGGGTCCCTTTATGGTTTTGTCCCATTGGGGACAAATAACTGTTGCTTTAGACAGACACTCTCCCAAGGGTATTTTGGGCTTAAATTTTTTTAGCAGTTTTGTTTTCCAGGAAAAAAAAAATTAAAAATGAGGGATTTATATTAGTGACCTTTTTTAAATGTTTACCCCCAAGGTCCAATTCCCCTAAAATTTGCATTTCAATGCCCAATAGTTTGTAGAATTTGCCCCTGCACCTAGGGGCGCTCTAGAGCTATTGCCTCAGAAAAGGATTTTCTGACCCCCATGGGGGATGAGCGGTATGCAAAACCAAAAAATTTGAACAAGAAGTGTTTAAGATTTTTTCTTCTGCCAGGAATGGCGGGGCCCCCTCCCGGTTTCTGTTTGAGGAGGGGGGTCATTTTGGGCCCCGATGTGTGGATAAAATTTGGGGGGCGGTGGCCTTTATTGAAGCTTGGGGAATTCTACAATTCCCCCCACAATTTTTGGGAAAAGTGCAAAAAAGAAAATTTTCCCCGCAGTGATTTGGGTTTTTCGGAGCCTTTAGCAAAAACTCAGCCGGGTTTCCCCGAGAAACAGGTATGAAGTGGCAATATCCAGTGTAATTATAGTACTCAGGTATTAGTAGAATAGCAGGCTGGAGTTGGGAGTTATTGGGCGGCACGAAAAGCCGGGCAGAAGGCCCCCCGGGCAGCGGGGCTCCCCCCCCTTCTACTTTCTTTGATTTATTTTCCCCCCTTCACAAAAATTTCCCTTTTGTGGCTTTTCCCTTTCCCCAGAGTCTATTCCTCCCGGGAAAATTTGGGAAATATTTTTCCCGTTTTTTGCCATTTTTGCGACAGGCTTCCTTCCCCCCTTAACGAGGTCGTGAAAAAGCCTTAAAGGGTCCTCAGTATTAATTCCCCCTGGGGGATCCCGGGGTTTTAAACCCTGGGGGGTTTCCCCCCAGTATAAAACCTCTCTGGGGTTTTGGGCCCTCGTATAACCCCCTTTTTGGTTTGGGCCCTCAGTTTAATCTCCTTGGTGGATCAGAAAAATCTCCTCTTTGGGGGAAAACCCCAGTAAAAATCTCCTTGGTGGAGCCTAAATTTAAAAGGGCCTCGGGGGGCCCTCAGTTTTTAATCCCCCTCTGGTGGCTTTCCCCAGTAAAATCTCCCCCTGGTGGCTCCCCCAGTAAATCCCTTTTGGTGGGACCCTCAAATAAAATTCCCCCCTGGGGGCCCCAGTTTAATTTCCCCCCTGGTGGCCCCAGTAAATCCCTCTGGTGGGTTTCCTCAGTAAAATCTCCCCTGGTGGATCCCCCAGTATAAAATTTCCCCTTTGGGGACCCCCCAGTATAATTTTTGGGGGAGCCTCGGATAATCT
>JAODAL010039701.1:0-37717 GCA_025379985.1 Phyllomedusa bahiana
CCCACCTTTTAAAAGGTGGAAAAAGGGGGGGCCCCTCCCCTTTTAAAGGTGGAAAAGGGGGGGGCCCCTCCCTGTTAAAGGGGGAAAAAAAGGGGGGGCCCTCCCAAAATTTAAGGTGGAAAAGGGAGGCCCTGCCTGTTAACGGTGGAAAAAAAGGGGGGGCCCCCCCCCTGTTCCTGTTCACAATTTCCCCTTTTCAAAATTTCCCCTGTTAATTATTTTTTCTTGTTTAAAAATTTTCCCCCCTGTTAAATATTTATTCCTGTTATCTTTTCCTCCGTTAATATTTTTTTTCCCGTTCTCAATTTCCCCCTGTTATAATTTTTTCCCTGTTCTAATTTCCCCCACCTTTTCATCAGTTCCTGTCTCCCGTGACCCGACCTTTTTTGCTAGTTACCTGCCCTTGAATTCCGCCCCCGCCGACCTTTGCCTGACCTTTGACTACGAGTTTGTTTACGATTCGGCACCTCGCTGTGCCTGGGCTGCCACCGCAAGCTATGCGCCAAGGGTAGCGACCATAGGCCCCGCGCAAAAACCCAATCCGCCTTGCGGCGGCTCTGTTGAAAACCGGGACCTACTTAGACTCGCTCCCGGCGTGGCCGCTACAACCGTTTGCGGTGGTCAAGTACCACTCCCCCGTGTCGTTACAAAAGCTGAAGGAATGCAAGTTTCCTGGCCATTTTTGAATGGGCAGAGCCCCATTTGAAAAGGGAGGGACCCCCCAACTTGGACGGGGCAGGTCAGCTTCTGCATTTAGGGATGGCTAAGCAAAAAGCTGTCTTTTGGGAAAACGTTCGGTTTGAACATGCTGGCACCATGGTGCCGAGGAGCGGGAGATCTGGCCCAGTAGATGATGTAATGACGGGGATTTGCTTGGCAGGGGTGGTAAAGCCTGACTCCCTGAAACTGGGTCAAAAGCTGTTGGGACGGGAAGGACCACCAATCTAAAACGTAAGGTGCAGCAGATGTTGAGCGGGGCCGTGGACAAACGTTAGGTCCCTGGTCACGCTTTACTTTCTGGCCACAGATTCGAAAAATAGCCATGTTCGCCTCCTCTGGTGTTCTTAGCAAAAAACTGGCACACCGCGAGTAGGTGATTTTACCATCAAAGCGCTGGACTGACTGACTGTTACCGTCGCTAACCCGGTGAGTCCCGTCCCCGCTACTTTCTGGGACCTCCCAAAGTGGGAGGTCTAAATCATGGCCGTTTTGGCTCCCAACCTCGAAATGCTGCCACCTGCTGACCCCCCGGCCACACTACCGACTTACGGGCTGCGCCATGCCTGACATGCAAGCTGCTGCTCTCTTCCCCCTTTTGATAATGATGAACCCTTGTACACTGTTGGTCGGGTCAGCTGATAGAAATCACATGGCTTTCAAAACCACCAGTATGCTGATGACAACCAACTTTACATCACCGGCCCAGACATTAACGCTCTACTTTCCAAGATCCCAGATTGTCTGTCGTCCAAAGCCTCCTTCTTCTCCTCCCGTCTCCTAAACCTTAATGTAAGGATAGCGGAAATGCATTCCAGGGCCGGGACAATGGGTAGTCGAGGGTAGGGTCCCACTTCATCCCAGGGAGAAAAGGGGGCACAAGAAGGCATGGAGTGGACTGAATTTTCCATTTGGGGGGCACTTTATGCCTTGTTTAACTAGGGCACCAGAATAACTTGTCCCAGCCTCGCCTGCTTCTCACGACTCACATTTTGCAAATCGGCTACAAAAAATTAGTGTTTGCCTGTCACCGCCGTCCTACTCAACGGTGTCGCTGTACAAAGCCTGACCGCTCGCAACATAACCACCCATTGCAACTCTTCTCATCACTATTTGCCCGCTTATCACACTGCCCTTCACTGCGCCAAACAAAAATATTTCACCTCCCTCATCTCCACACTACACAACAACCCAAAACGCCTCTTTGACACCTTCCACTCCCTCCTAAGGCCTACAGCTCAGGCTCTGGCCACTGACCTCTGTGCTGAAGACTGGCCACTCACTTCAAAGACAAAATTAAAAATTTATCTGGCAAACATCACATCACAATCCCCAAATAATACCCATCGCGTCCCTCCCCGCACGTCCTCTAATCTACTCGCAGCCCTTGACCTGACGACAGAGGAAGAAGTGTCCAGGCTTCTCCTGTCTGCCCGCCCCACCCCATGCTCTACTGACCCCATTTCATCCCACCTCGTCCAGTCTATTTCTCCAGCTGTCCTCTCTCACCTTACTGCTATCAGTAACCTCTCTCTCTCCACTGGGATCTTTCCATCTTCCTAAAAACCCGCCATCATAACCCCTTTACTAAAAAAGCCCTCTCTGGACCCGTCCTGTGCTGATAAATTCCCGCCCAGTCTCTAACCCTGCCCTCATCTCTAAAACTCCTGGAACGCTTGGTCTACTCTGCCTATCCGCTATCTCTCTGCTAACTCTTTTTCTGACCCGCTGCAATCAGGTTTCGCACCACTACACTCCATGGAAACTGCCTTAGTTAAAGTCTCAAATGACCTCCAAACAGAAAAATCTCGGGTAACTATTTATTGTTGCTTCTCTTGGATCTCTCTGCAGCATTTGACACTGTGGATCACCAACTTCTCCTCAGCATGCTCAGCACCATTGGCATCCGGGGACACCGCTCTCGCTTGGTTCTCATCCTACCTCTTGACCACTCCTTCAGTGTCTCATTTTTCTGGTTATCCTCCTCTTTCCCCTTCCTCTGCTGTTGGAGTTCCTCGGGATCAGTTCTAGGTCCTCCTCTTTTCATTTGTACACAGCCCCCATTGGAAAAACCATCAGTAGATTTGGCTTCCCGTTTCCATCTCTATGCGGGTGGACACCCAATTATACACCTCCTCCCGTGACATCACTCCAGTCCCTTTCTACAAAAACACCAGTGACTGTCTGGCCGCTGTCTCTGACATCATGTCCTCTCTCCATCTGAAAAATAAACCTCACTAAGATGAACTTCTTGTCTTTCCCCCATCTACTAACCCAACCCCCCTGCTATTTATGTTTCTGTATGTGGTACACCATTTCTCCTAGGCAGCAGGCCCACTGTCTAGGGGTTATATTGGATTCTGATCTGCCTTCTCCCATATATCCAATTCCCCTTTCCCGCTCCTGTCACCTGACCTCAAGAATATCTCCCAAAAACTGTCCATTTTTTCACTGTGGAAACAACTCAAACTCTCATTATTGCTCTTATTCTTTCTCGTCTTGACTACTGCAACTCCTTGCTTATCGGTCTCCCTCTCTGCAAACTCTCCCCTCTCCAATCTGTCAGAATGCAAACAGCCAGGCTTGTCTTTCTCTCCAGCCGCTATCTGATGCCTCTACCCTGTATCAGTCACTGCACGGTTGCCCATCCAGTACAGGATACAGATAAAACTCAGCACTCTCCCCATAAAGCTCTCCACAGCGCTGCTCCCCCTACATCTCTCCCTAGTCTCTGTTTCACCGCCCCACCCGTGCTCCCGCTCTGCTGATGATATCAGACTACATTCCTCAATCATCCCTCCTCCCATGCCCGCCTACAAGATTTCACCACGTGCGGCACCCAAATTTTTGGAATATGCTACCGCGGGCGATCAGGCACATTCACAAACCCTCACAGTTTTAAGAGGGGCCCCGAAAATACATCTTCTCGGTCTGGCCACCAAGATCCCTAACTGCTATCACACACATCTGTCACTACCTGCACTTGGGCACTCACAGGCACTTATCTGTATATAGGATGTACAGTCTGGGTGGCAGGTTCATCCATTTTTCATGTAAAACCACCCCCTGTTTATGAAACATGGCCGGACCATTGTAAACTTGGCACTTCTTTTTCCGTAGTTTCACCCATAAACCCTAATAGATTGTAAGCTCTCACGAGCAGGGCCCTCACACCTTGTGTCTCATTTGTAAGTACTTTTCATGTGTAATGACTGTATGTTTACCCTTGAATTTGTAAAGTGCTGCGGAATATGTTGGCGCTATAGAAATAAAGATTATTATTATTATATTATTATTCTGCAAGAAGCAGCAGATATCTTCCCCACCTCTTTGTTGCCCACTAACCTCAAATAGTTGGTCCTCGCTGTATAGTGATGCAGAGGCCACAGCACATAGTAGTTCTCTGGGTGTGGGAAGCGAACGGGACAGAGGTGGGTTGAGGACAGGTGAGAGCCTGGGGTTGTCAGATGTCATCTGGGAGAAAGTGTATGACCTAGTGTGTGGTCAACACATGGTAGATGACACCGGATGCTGTGGCCTCGCAGGGTGATTCCTGCCGTGACGTCACCTTACTGTGTTGCGATCTGTGGTGGCTCCAGTAACCTATTACTATGTTCTTTGATGCTATGGTAGGATCGTAGCCCTCAGCTTGTTTTTTTCCAGCTGTCGCTCCCATGACTTTATCAGGCTACATTCCCGCTTGAGTTTTTTGGTCAGTTTTGCCCTCTTAAGTGCCCAGGGAATTTTATAGTGAAGCGATTCTAAGAGCGGCGGCAGTCATATTCGTGTCATACTAAAACACAACATTGTATGAAGACCAAACCAAGCCCTCTCTGCATATTTAAGCATGGTACAAAGTTCTACAGCACCCTACAGGCTCTGTGCAGCCTGGAAATAGCTGTTTTTTAATGCGATTCGTCCCGAAGTAATTCGGACCAAAACAAATTTTGTCAGGAAATTCGGCGAAGTCACCGAATCGAATGTTTGAGAAATTCGCCCATCTCTAGCTATAACCTTATTAACACCCACTATAGGAGGGACTTGGGTCTCCTGGGAGGGTTTTCATTGAAAAATCACGGCAAAAAACGCCACGAAAATGCGGCAAAAAACTCGACAAAAGACGTCCGCCGCTTTACATAGACTCCTGTAGTAAATTTTCTGTCCTGCTCTGGCGTTTTTTAGAGCATGTTGCAAAATACGACCAGTAAAAAAAAAGAGCAGAAAAAAGCTCAGTGTAGACAGCGGGACGTTTGTACATTAGAAGTCGTTTTTTCCAGCGTTTTTAGAAAACGGAAAACGCTGAAAAAACGGACGTTTTTCTGTGCAGTGTAGACATAGCCTTAGGGCGACAGGTATGAACGTTGGCGCTGACAGGCCAGTTCTAAATAGCTTTAACCCCTTAGTGACCGCCCACCGTCTTTTGACGTCAGTGCAGACATTGGGGTATGCGGCACCCGGCACCGCAGCAGCACTGAGCACAAAGCTATACTTCACAGCCCTGTTCCCAGTGCAGCTCCTGCAAGCGCTGGCGAGCAAGGGTAACCTTCGGTCCCCAGCACTTAACCCTTTGATTGCCGCGGTTTATGACAATAGTTACCACTATTGAAACGCAAGGAGGCAGACACTTAAAAAAAAATGTGCTGGTCATTAAGTAGTTTTCAGGCGTTCGGCTTAACGGGTTAAAGCAGTGTAGAATACGCCCGAATGTATGAACCTGTTCTACTACAGCTCATACATTTGCTAGAAAACAATATTTAGCTTTGCACATCCAAAAACTTTTTTGAAAAAAACGAGCATAGGTGCACACTGGTGTGGCAGCAATATACATACACATTCCAATATCAGTAGCACACTATCAACTAAAAAAAAACGGCACATAGGAATTTTTGAAAAAGCATTTCTGCTATTTAAGATATATGAACATTTTTTGAGGTTCTTAGTAGGGATGAGCGATATTATCGACAAAAGTTGATAATAAAAAGGGGGGGGGCGGCTGCAGGGGGCGGGGGCGGCAGGAGGAGAGGCATTTGAAAGGAAGATATTTTGCAGCTCAGTGTGCTCTGTGATCTTCAATTGAAAAAGAATTGTTTTTTTACCACTATTTTGGCCAGCAGACCTCTGATAGCAGTTGAAATTGCCCCTGTGTTTTCAGTTCTATTGCAATCACTGCGGTGGGGGGAGGGCAGCAGGAGGAGAGGCATTTGAAAGGAAGATATTTTGCAGCTCAGTGTGTTCTGTGATCTTCAATTGAAAAATAATTGTTTTTTACCACTTTTTTGGTCAGAAGACCTCTGATAGGAGTTGAAATTGTCCCTGTGTTTTCAGTTCTCTTGCAATCACTGGGTGTCAGTATTCCGAAAAGCCGGCATAACTTATCCCTATAACTTTTAAATAGTTTAATTGGAGTCTGTGCGTCTGTTTGTCGCAAAGAGCTCAGCTGTAGCATATTGTGTTATATAAAATTTTATAGTAAATTAGCCTGTAGTCAGTGGTGCGAAGGCTGCAATAAATCCTATAACTTTAAAAATACTTTTATTGCAGTCCGTGCATCTGTTTGCCGCAAAGAACTCAGTTGTACGCATATTGTGTTACACATATTTGATAGTAAATTACGCCTGTAGTCAATGTTTGGGAAGGCTGCAATATTAATCCTTTATAACGTTTAAATACTCTTATTGCAGTCCCGTGCGTCGTTTCCCGCAAAGAGCTCAGTTGTACGCATATTGTGTTATCCATATTTGATAGTAAATTACGCCTGTAGTCAGTGGTGCGAAGGCCGCCATATTAATCTACATAAAATTTAAATACTCTTATTGCAGTCCGTGCGTCTGTTTGCCGCAAAAGAGCTCAGTTGAAGCATATTGTGTTATACATATTTGATAGTAATTACGCCTGTAGTCATTTGGTGCGAAAGGCTGCAATATTAAATCCATTTTAACATTTAAATACTCGTATTGCAGTCCGTGCGTCTCTTTGGCGCAAAGAGCTCAGTTGTACGCATATTGTGTTGTACATATTAGATTGTAAATTACGCCTGTAGTCAGTGGTGCGAAGGATGCCATATTAATCCATATAACTTTTTAAATACTCTTATTGCAGTCCGTGCGTCTGTTTGGGGCAAAGAGCCCAGTTGTACGCATTTTGTGTTATACGTATTTGATAGTAAATTACGCCTGTAGTCAGGGGTGCGAAAGGCTGCAATATTAATCCATATAACATTTAATTACTCTTATTGCAGTCCGTGCGTCTGTTTTCCGCAAGGAGCTCAGTTGTACGCATATTGTTTTATACATATTTGATAGTAAATTACGCCTGTAGTCATTGGTGTGAAGGCTGCCATATTAATCCATATAAAATTTAAATACTCTTATTGCAGTCCTTGCGTCTGTTTGGCGCAAAGGGCTCAGTTGTATGCATATTGTGTTATACAATTTTTTGAAAGTAAATTAGCCTGTAGTCGTGTTTGGGAAGGCTGCAATATTAATCCATAAAAACGTTTCAATACTTTATTGCAGTCCGTGTGTCTGTTTGCCGCAAAGAGCTCAGTTGTACGCATATTGTGTTATCCATATTTGATAGTAAATTACGCCTGTAGTCAGTGGTGCAAAGGCTGCCATATTAATCTACATAAAATTTAAATACTCTTATTGCATTCCGTGCGTCTGTTTGCCGCAAAGAGCTCAGTTGTACGCATATTGTGTTATACATATTTGATAGTAAATTACGCCTGTAGTCAGTGTTTGGGAAGGCTGCAATATTAATCCATATAACGTTTCAATACTCTTATTGCAGTCCGTGTGTCTGTTTGCCGCAAAGAGCTCAGTTGTACGCATATTGTGTTATCCATATTTGATAGTAAATAAAGCCTGTAGTCAGTGGTGCGAAAGCCGCCATATTAATCCATATAACATTTAAATACTCTTATTGCAGTCCGTGCGTATGTTTGCCGCAAAGAGCACAGTTGTACGCATATTGTGTTATACATATTTGATAGTAAATTACACCTGTAGTCAGTGGTGCGAAGGCTGCCATATTAATCCATATAACATTTGAATACTCTTATTGCAGTCCGCGCGTCTGTTTGGGGCAAAGAGCCCAGTTGTACGCATTTTGTGTTGTACGTATTTGATAGTAAATTACGCCTGTAGTCAGTGGTGCGAAAGGCTGCAATATTAATCCATATAACATTTAAATACTCTTATTGCAGTCCGTGCGTCTCTTTTCCGCAAGGAGCTCAGTTGTACGCATATTGTTTTATACATATTTGATAGTAAATTACGCCTGTAGTCATTGGTGCGAAGGCTGCCATATTAATCCATATAAAATTTAAATACTCTTATTGCAGTCCTTGCGTCTGTTTGGCGCAAAGGGCTCAGTTGTATGCATATTGTGTTATACATATTTGATAGTAAATTACGCCTGTAGTCAGTGGTGCGAAGGCTGCCATATTAATTCACATAACATTTAAATACTCGTATTGCAGTCCATGCGTCTGTATGGCGGAAAGAGCTTAGTTGTACGCATATTGTGTTATACATATTTGATAGTGAATTACGCCTGTAGTCAGTGGTGCGAAGTCCGCCATATTAATCTATATAAAATTTAAATACTCTTATTGCAGTCCGTGCGTCTGTTTGGCGCAAAGAGCTCAGTTGTACGCGTATTGTGTTATACATATTTGAAAGTAAATTACACCTGTAGACAGTGGTGCAAAGGCTGCCATATTAATCCATATACCATTTAAATACTCTTATTGCAGTCCGCGCGTCTGTTTGGCGCAAAGAGCTCAGTTGTACGCATATTGTGTTATACATATATGATAGTAAATTACGCCTATAGTCAGAGGTGCGAAGGCCGCCATATTAATCCATATAAAATTTAAATACTCTTATTGCAGTCCTTGTGTCTGTTTGGCGCAAAGAGCTCAGTTCTACGCGTATTGTGTTATACATATTTGATAGTAAATTATGGCTGTAGTCAGTGGTGCGAAGGTTGCCATATTAATCCATATAACATTTTAATACTCTTATTGCAGTCCGTGCCTCTGTTTGGCGCAAAGAGGTCAGTTGTACGCATATTGTGTTATACATATTTGATAGTAAATTACGCCTGTAGTCAGTGGTGCAAAGTCCGCCATATTAATCCATATAAAATTTAAATACTCTTATTGCAGTCCTTGTGTCTGTTTGGCGCAAAGAGCTCAGTTGTAAGCATATTGTGTTATACATATTTGATAGTAAATTACGCCTGTCGTCAGTGGTGCAAAGTCCGCCATATTAATCCATATAAAATTTAAATACTCTTATTGCAGTCCTTGGTCTTTTTGGCGCAAAGGCTCAGTTGTAAGCATTTTTGTGTCATACATATTTGAAAGTAAATTACGCCTGTAGTCAGTGGTGCGAAGGCTGCAATATTAATCCATATAACATTTAAATACTTCTATTTCAGTGCGTCTCAGTTTGGCGCTAATCGTGCGTTTGTTGAAAACTATCAAGTCCTACTGGCCAGTTGTAAATCTCAGGGACTGAAGGAAGAACACTGTTGATTTTGTGTTACGGTTCTTCCACCAGACCACAATTCCCAGATATTTGATAGAAACAAGCCTGGTTCTAATCCTAGTTGACTGCTGAAAATTAGTGGGATTTAAGAATAGCTGGGATTTGCCGTCTTTCAATAAGAGACTGTCAAAAACTCTTCTATACCTTTTACATTTTTATATTTCTGAACATGGAACGAACTGCAGATGGTAAGAGAGCAAAGAGGGGTGTAGGACATGGAGGTAGAGTTACGAGAGAAGGTGCTCCTTCCAGTGCTGGCGACAACACGCAAGCCAGCGGATCGTCGGTTGCAGGACTGTCAGGCCTGTCATCGCTGGGTCAGGGCCCTGTGAATCTCAGTAACGAACAGCGACGCCAATCTGTTCTTCAGTGGTCAATGCAACCTACATCCAGCAGTCTTACCTCCTCGTCCTCCCAGTCATGGCTACAAATGTCGTCATCATCATCGTCAGCATCCGTCCAACATGAAGCGAAGGCAGCCCAAATGTCAACTTATGTACCCACCAGTGTAGATGATCTATTTTCTGAAGACCTCTTTGATGACAAAATGTGGTTGGGGTCAGAAGGCATTTCAAAAGATTAAGAGGCGAAAGAGGATGATTTTGTCTGATCTGACGCCCAATGGCTGATGCCATCAGACGAGGCAAAGGAATCTGCTCAATCGGCAAAAATTCCGATCGACAGAGTCATGCAGTGCCTGTCGCTTGTAGCCCGCAGCTCCAGGATTCAGAATGTCAGGACGAGGAAGTCACCTGTGTTGATGATGATGACGACGACGACATTGCGGATCCAATGTGGTCTTTTCAGCAGAATTTGCTTGCAAGCGCTTCATCACTGGACGAGGAGGAAGATGATGGGGTAGTGTCAGTATGGGTCCCGCCTCAAAAAGGGAGAGGGCGGTCGCACAAGTCCACTGAGATTATTCCGCCAGCCACGATCAGCGGAAACACCGCTCCTCGCTTATCGCCGTCAAAAAGGTCCAGGACCTCTCAAGCCTGGGCCTTTTTTGATCAAGCCTCTGATTCACCCAGCGATGTCATATGCCGCCTTTACCGTAAACGCATCAGTAGAGGGAAGAATCTTAGGTGTTTAACCACCACCAACATGTCTAGTCACATGCAGCAAATGCCTGAGTTGAAATGGAGGGAACGCTTGGCGAAAAAAGGCCACACCAATCCCGCGCTTCCAACCACTGTCACACCCTCTGTCTCCGCTTCCTCCTCCTCTGCCACTTCCAAGACCAAGCGTTCCTCAGCTGCCCATGTCTCTCAGCGTCATGATCAAGAATCAGCCTCTGCTTCAGCCTCCACCGTCACCCAAGTACCACCAACACCACCAGAGACCCATCCTACCCATTCTCCTTCCACCCGTTTGACCTGCACGCCGTACAGCGGCCAGTCTAGCAGCCAGGCTTCTGTCTACCAGGTTTGGGAGCAGAAGAAACACTTTAACCCAAACCATCCCAAAGCCAAAATCCTGAATGTCGGCATTGCCAGGCTTTTGGCCTTGGAAATTTTTTTCTTTCCGTCTGGTGGAAACAAATGGGTTCCGCCACGTCATGGATCTTGCCTACCGCCAATACCAGATGCCGAGCAGGCATTTTTGTTTTTCCAGAAAAGCCGTCCCTGCCCAGGCCAGCCACGTGTCATCTAGAATCTAAAGCGCGTTGTCTGCATTTGTGTCCGGAAAAGTCCATCTGACCACCGATACATGGACTAGTAAGCACGGCCAAGGCCGCTATATCTCTGTGACAGCTCACTGAGTGAGCTGGTCGGATGTCTCTGGTGGTGACGGTGGCTCTCAGGTCAGCGCCTGCTCTTCAAAACCACAGGGATGGTGCAGGGTTCTTTCCCCCAAGGTCCACTGGTGGCATCACGTGCCCAGAGAAACCAGGCAGTGTTGAAATTAATCTGTCTTGGAGACCGCCAACACACAGGTCAGGAGCTGTGGATGGATCTTCGCAACGAGACCGAGCGCTGGCTGGGTGACAAGAATCTTGTGCCAGGCAAGGTGGTGTGCAATAACAGTTGAAATCTCCTGGACGCCCTTAAGATCGGTAGGCTGGTGCACATCCCTTGCCTCGCCCATGTCATGAACCTCATTGTCCAGAAATTTCTAAAGCGCTACCTGGGTCTGAACTGCCTGTTGAGGAAGGCTCGAGGTCTGTGCTCACACTTCCGACGTTCGCACCCTGCTTCGTCCCGGCTGGCTGCGTTACAGCGTCAGCTCGGCCTCCCCGTCAACCGGCTCATTGTTGATGGGGCAACACGCTGGAAGTCCACCCTCCACATGCTCCAGCGATTGTGGCGGCAGGTGGAGGAAGGTGAAAGATCTCTGCACCATCCTTGAGAGTTTTGAAGAAACCACCAAAATGGTCAGTGCGGACAATGCCCTTGTCAGCATGAGCATTGTGGTGATCTTAGTTCTGGAACAATCATTGGGCACTCTGAAACAGCAGGTCCCACCAGTGACGGAGGAGAAGACAGACACAGAGCCTTTCTCTCCGTCGAATACAGAAGGCCCGACAGTTTCACAACTTTATTGGTCTTCATTAGGCAGTGGTTCGGGGTCCAGTGCTGGTGCACGGCGGCGCCTCAGCTCACAGGGTACATCATCTGAGGCAAGACAGAGCTGTGTTGAAACTGAGGCGGAGGAAGCGGAGGAGGAGGATGAGGTATTCCTGGACACCGACATTACTGATGTCCCTGCCTTGGAAAGAGGTTGGCCCGAATTTGAGGCGGAGGAGGAAGATGAGGAAGATCAGTTTGCTGGTGCCCCTTGACCCAGAGGCTTTGTAAATCAAGGCTCCATCTCTCTCATGAGTGCTTGGATGCTCCATTTCCTCCAACATGATCCTCGCATTAAGGCCATCAAAATGAACAACAGTTACTGGGTGGCCACCCTCTTCGATCCCCGTTACAAAGTTAAACTCAGCACTTTCCTTCCACCCACCCAGATAGAGAGTAAAATGCAGGAATTGGAGACCGTGCTGATTGATCAACTGGTGACATCTGTTGCATCTGCTTCAAATGTTCTTCAAATGTCACGGTGGAACAACGTCAGCAACGTGACAGCAGTAGAGTGCCAAGTAGCCGCAGCAGCAACAAGCATTGTGGCAGAAGCCTAATGGGTGACCTCTGGCAATCCTTATTTACCACCTCCCCAACACATTTAATGCAGGGCACACATACGACACACAGAGACCGGCTTAAGATCATGGTGCACGACTATCTGCGTCTCAACACCGATGTTTTTGGATATCCAAAATGGATGAATGGCCCGAGCTCGCTCGCCATGCCATAGAGGTGTTGTCCTGCCCAGCAGCCAGCGTCATATCTGAGTGGACCTTCAGCACAGCTGGAGGAGTCATTACTGACACGAGCGCTCCCGCAGCCCACTGGTCGGGCTGCGGGCGCACTCAGGCTTCTGGGGTCCCCCCGGCTTCAGGAGCGAGTGGTGCCGCGGTCCGCCTATCGGGTCATGGGCGCACTCGCTCCCCTGCACAGTTTAACTCACCCGGCCACGCTCCTCTCTGTCTGGTTCCTCCCTGCGCCGTGCGGAGCGTTCTCCCTGTTCTCTAGAGCGCGCAACGAGGGTGTGCGCCACCGGTATTTGGATATTGCCGTGGTCGTCTGCCTCTATATTAACTGGAATTTTTGCCACTCCCCACAGGATCCCTTTACTGCCATTGCCTATTGAGAAAGCGTTTCTGTGTCTGTTCTGATTACCGTGTTACGTACCTTCTTGCCTCCGTCTGACCCACAAACCTTTGCCGGTCTGTCCATGACCTTACGCCTGTCCTACCGACTATGAGCCTGCCTGACAATACTGTACACACTAAACCTGGCTGCCTCCATCAAGCAAGTATAATAACGGGATAGCGACATGTAGATTACCGCCGCAGCAGTACATCCGCTTTGCGGCGGGCTATGGTGTAAACGGGAGCCTACTTAGTTTCCGCTCCTGGGTGACTAACACCATCGCTTGCGGGTGGACTAGTCGGATTTCACTACACCGAACACGTGAAAAATTAAGACAAACGATCCGGGCTTTTCAATGATAATGTTGATCATTTGACTTTCATCAAGATGAATTCAGGCGGGCATCCTCTGATGATGTTGTGCCCCAATTGCCGCGATGGTCACCTAATTAGTTGCGTCTACTTCACCATTCCTCTTCAAACAGAATTTGTCCTCTGAAAAAAATTATTTTTTTAAATTTTAATTTTTTTACTGACAATTTTATTCTCAGTTCACCAAAAGGTCATTTTGCTGGTTTTGTGGTGAGGAGCTGAAAATGACACCAATTGTACATGGTTTCATGAAAAAATAAGTAATCCATTTATCACTTCATCTTTAAAAATTTTCACACTGTTCAATGATTTGGGGTCTGGGTGCTGTGAGTTCAGCTTGAATCAAGGTCCTTTGGAACAGAAATGTGGCTTCTAAGTGGCATTTCTCCCTCATAATGTTAACAGTGGCCAGAAGGTCACCACTTTCTAATTTTTTTTGGTAATGCTGCTGTGAAATACAGCTATACTACAGGTCCTTTTATAAACAAATGTGGTTTCTAAACAGACATTTGTTCTTCTCACATTGTCAAAGAGGTGGCCCAAAGGGTCATGTTTTGAATTTTTGAGGGATGTTGCTGTGAAATACAGCTATCTACAGGTCCTATTATAAAAATGTGGTTTTAACAGACATTTGTTCCTCACAATTGTCAGGTGGACCAAGGCGTCATGTTTTGAATTTTATGGGGCTTAAGTGCTTTCAAAAACAGGAAAAAGGGTTAAAAAACCTTTTTAATGGGAAAATTTAAAAAATGACTTTTTTTTTGCAAAAATCTTAAAAATAGCTCCCCAATTTCCCTAAAGTGGAAAACCCCTTTTTAATACAATTAAAAAAAAGGGAAAAAAAAGACGTGGGGGGATTCCTTCCTTTTTTAAAAAATTGTGTTTTTAAAATTTAAATTTAAAAAAAAAATATTGCATGTAAAAAAATTGGTACAAATTTTTCCTTTAATTTGGGGGGGGGGTTACAGGAAGATTGAACAGATGTAGTTTTTTCAGAGGAAAAGGGTTTGGAGCACTTTCAAACCCCCCCAAGAAAGAGCCCAATTTCCCCAAACATTTTGATTTAAAACGAGAAAAAAAAAGGGGGCCAAAAAAAGGCACCGGGGGGTGGAACAATGACTCAACACGCTTTTCCAAGGGGAAGCTAAATTTTAGTTTTCCGCCCCTCAAAAGGAGGGGGCAAGCGCTCTTCAAAGAGGAAAAAAAATTTTTTAAAGCGCTACCGGGTCTTGAAATTTGTATGAGAAGGCTGGAGGTCTTAGCTCACACTTCCGCTTCCGAAATCTGTTTTCAGCACGACTGTTTTAGTTGCTGCGCCCTTAAGGGATTTTTGCAGTTAATAGATGATGGATGCCAGCCCTGGCTCTCACCCACCCATTTAAAAATTTCCGGTGTTTGTAAAACCTTTTTGGGGATCCACTTTTTAAAAGTTTCCCTGATTTAAATCAGAAATTTTCCCTTTCCCCCCCAAATTGCAGTAGAAGGCAGGATTTTAGACGGGCCCTCTTTTTAAACCTTACGGGGGGGACATTTTTTTTTTTTGCTTCCCCTTTTAAAATGTCACGGTGGAACAAATTCCCGGGTAGAATGGCAAGTCCCTTTCAAAAGGCTGGGGCAGTATTTGGAAAATTTAGTTGTTTTTAATATAGTTTTTTTTCTTATTGCAAAATATTCTCCCTGATGGTCCAAAAAGGGCCCCTGTGCGGGTTTTTGGGTCATGTGCGTTACAGGATTATGGTTAGCGAGGTCCATTTCCTAAAAATACGGCTTCAAAGACTTTTTTTTCCTTTCACTTTTTAAACTGTGGGTCATGTGGGATTTTGCTGCGTTCCAGGAAAGGATAGTAAAGGGTCCGGGTTCAACAAAAATGGGGTTTTAAAAAAAATGCTGCCTTCTGGCACTTTTTTGGGGGGTGTGCAGTTTTAAAGGGGTAAGGGTTTGTGTACAAGAAAAGGGATAGTGAATAGTCTGTCGGGTTTTTTTCTGTGACTCTTTTTTGGGCCTTAATTGTCTTGCCCTAAGATGTAGAAATGTACCCATTTTTGCTGTTGTGGATTTTAAAAATTTAAAAGCTTTCCCCCCTTTTTTGGGTGTAAGAATGAAGTGTTTTTTCCCTTTTCTCCCATGATTTTTAAGGGGTCTCGGGAGATTTTCATTTATGGCTTTGGGCATGATAATTGACGTTATCGACTTTTAAAACCAAAAAACGATAGTTGAAAAAATCGCCCCTCACTAGTTCTTAGTTACTTTTTTTTTATCAAATGTTTAAACCCCAACCTTCCCAAACTTAAAGGGGGACCTCAAAGGCAGGTGGGTTCCACACTAATTTTTCCTCCTTTCGGGCCCTTTGTTTTTTTTCAGGGGGGGGACCCATTTTTTGTTTTAAAAAAGTAAATTTTAAAAAAGGGGGGTTTGTAAAAAATTTGGTTTTTTGCCACTTTCCAAAAATTTTTGGGAGTTGGAATGGGGGGCCAAAAGTAAAAATCCACTTCCCAATTTGTGAAATTAAAACCCTTGGGGGCATTGGGTTTTAAAAAGTTTCGGAAAAAAAACCCCAACGGGGGCAAACCTTTCTTCTTCCTTGAAAAGGGAATAACAAACCTGGAAAAACCAAATTTTTTTTGGCCCTTTTTCACACCAAAAACTTTTTTAGAAAAAAATTTTTAGAAAATAGGTTTCAACTTTTCCCCAAGGGCCCAATTTTTTTTTATACTTTTCACTTTTTCCAATTAATTAGTTTTTTTTCCCCCCACCACAAATTTTTCCAATTTTTAAAAAAAACGGCCCAAGGGGGCAAAAAAAAACCACGCATGCACAGCCTTTACTTGGCCCCTCACGATCAGGTACACCAGCAGCTTCAGCCGCTTCACCCGGGGTGGCACCTTGGGGGTATCACTTTTATCTGCTCGTTTGGTAACCCTTTTGTTTCCCACTTTAAGTTTCCCTTTTTTATGTTTTTTTCTCACAATCAAAAGATCCTATTTTCTACCCATTTGTTACATTCCCCAAAACCCTAAGCCCTCCCCTTTTTTTTTGGCATGGGGTTCTTTCCCACATTTCTTTGTACCTTTTCTGTCTTACCCCAATCTTCCTTAATAGGGTTGTTTCTTTTACTTTGGCCATTTTTTCCTTAGTCCTGTTTTTTTGGGTTTTTTTTTTTTTAAATTCAGGGGGGGATTTACCATCTTTAATGCCCATTTTTAACCCCGGCCTGCGTGACGAGTTGCGGGAGGGACCCCAAGGTCTTTTCTTCAAAATAAAAAGAAATTTTTGTTGGAGGACAAACCCCTTTTTTTCCCAATTTCCAGCCTATTAAAAAAAAAAGGGACACTTTAATTTAAAATTTACTTTTTCAAAAAACAATGCTTTTTAATTTTTTTGGTCAAAAAAATTAAAAAAATTTTTAAATTTCCATTAGAGAACAAAAGATTCTCGGGCTAAAACCATCTCCCCCCACCTTTCCCTGTCTTTTGTCGGTCTTTGGGCTCTAAGTGCATTTGTCCATCCAGGGGGATTTAAACCTCCTGCAGATTTTAACTTTTTAGTTTCGGACTTTTAAAAGCGTCTCATTTAGCTAAGTAAACACTCTTTAGAGCTTCAGGGCCTGTGTAATACACTGTCATTAGTGCAAGAAATTTATAAAGTGAAACAGAAATAGCTAGGAACAGCAAAGCTGAGGTGTCAATCACTGCTATAGCCCTGCTCACAGCCTGAACAGCATGTGTGATTCTAAAGCTGGCTGTGACTCTGTGAAACTACATGGTGAGAAAAGTCATTTTTGCTTGACAATTCCGCTGAGATCTTATTCCTCTGTGTATTACTTGTACAGTAAGCAGTGATTTGTTCCCCATTCCACATATATATACAATGCTTGATAGCTTGATTTCCTACCTCACCTAACATATAGCTTAGCCTTTGTCTATACATATTCCATGTCTCATTTTTGTCAATTTATGGACAGTATGGACATGCGCTCGCGCATAGTTGTAATTTCCATTTTTGATTCCTTATGAATTATCCTTACTGTATGTATATAGTGGCTACTGACAGTTGCTGTATGCATTCACATGCTCTATGCTTTAACTATCTCTAAACCCCTGTATCAGTTCACTTACATATTACTTTTTTGTATTCTGTGTGTAATATATTCTGAAAAATGTGTACATGTGGTATTTTTGTATGTATCTATAGATACATTTTTTCTTATATATGCGCTTTCTATTTATAATATAAAATACAAAGGAGA
The DNA here is from genome assembly GCA_025379985.1 of Phyllomedusa bahiana. Taxonomy (NCBI): domain Eukaryota; kingdom Metazoa; phylum Chordata; class Amphibia; order Anura; family Hylidae; genus Phyllomedusa; species Phyllomedusa bahiana. The sequence goes on from JAODAL010039701.1 coordinate 17,594, forward strand.
AGGGGGGGGGGAGGAGGGGGGGAAGGTAAAAAGAAAAAAGAGAATGAAAAAAAAGAAAAAAAAAAAACAAAAAAGAACACAAAATAAAACAAAAAAAAAAAAAAAAAAAAAGAAAAAAATAAAAAAAAAGAAAAAAAAAAATAGATAAAAAAAAAAGAAAAAAAAACAGTAAAAAAAAAAAAAACAAAAAAACAATAAACAAAGAAATAAAGAGAATAAATGATAAAAAAAAAAAAAAAAAAAAAAAAAAATAAAATAAAAAAAAAAAAAACAAGTGGGCGCACAGGATGGTGAAGTACATTTGGTAGAAAGTATACAGTTGAATATTTGATCTACTCACCAATTTGAGTTGCGCTCTTAGGGCGACATGTGTGAACGGGCTTTACGGCTGTTTTTTGGCGTATACTGCGCCTCCCGGCCCCGAAATCCATGCTCCGGACGACAGGGATGCGGTGTTTAAGTGCGACGTTTCGCCACTTTCAGATGCGCCCGCATGAGAGGGAGCGGGCAATGGGCGTCGGTGCTCCCCCGCATGAGTGGGCTGCGGTGTAGGCGTTTACGGGGCGGTAGGGGACGCGGCACGCTCGAAAACTTTCCGAGGCATGTGCAGATCGCGAGTCGGCAAAGCGCGCGCAATCCCAGCTCGACAAGCAGACCTAGTTTATTTTGGTCTAAATGCTAGGGGACTGGGCGGCGGCGAAGTGAAGCAGGATCAGAACATGCGAGGAAGCAGAGTCGAGATCGATACAGAAATCTCGGCGTCCGTGCAGCAGGAGTAGAGCAGGAGTATGATTCCGAAAAATCTGCTTATAAAGGCGGGGAAAAGTGAAAACAGTGTCAGAAAGAGCTGAACTCAAAATTAAAACTAATAAAAAAAAATCACTTTCAAAAATCTAGAACGGCGCATATCAAGGAATTGGATATGGGGAAATTGCCGGGAAATACAGTAATTCAAATTCTGAAAGCTATTCTCATTGGTCGGCATAAAACTGCCAATCAGAATAGGAGCGACCAGGTGAACCATTAAAAAACCTATGAAGAACGATTGAGCCAATCAGCAATCAACGGCGCAGGACAGTTCAAAAAACAGTAAAAATTGCAGGAAAAGAGCTGACGCGTGTTGAGCTAGCGGGGGATTGGCTATCTCAGCAAGTAGGTTGAGCGCCGTCAAAGACCCAATATAGCCATCTATGGAGAATTTTGAACCATCAAAATCCAAGGCGGGACGCAGTTCAAAATACAGTAATAAAAAGCAGAAGGAAAAAGAGCTGATTGGTTAATGCGGCGGGGGCTAATTGAGGCTATCCCAGTTCAATACAGAGCGGCGAAGGCTACTTCTCCCCATTGTAGTCTATGGAGAGATGGGCGCAATGCTATATCAGGGCGCTCAGGCCATGCGGCCATGGTGTATGGAATAGAAAATAATTTTTGATTAAGTGTAAATCATTATCAGATAAAGCGATGAAACCTTCTTTTAAAAATAAAGCACTTAAATCCCTAACACGTGTTTGTCGCCGAGGGACCGGCGCTACATAACGGAATTGCAATAGAGAGAATTGTCAGGAAATCCAGTAATTTAAAAATTGTTGAAGCGCTTCTCATTGGTCGGCAGAAGAGAGCAAGCCAATCAGAATAGGAGCAAGCAAAATGACCCATTATAGTCTGATGAGAAGTTTTGACCAATCAGAATAGGGAGCGCAGTGTCCATTATAACGCTATTATGGAGCGAAATATACGACAATCTCAAAATCCAAGGCGGGACGTTTACAACGACATACAGTAAAAAATACAGAAAAGATCTGATTGGCTTGAGCTAGCGGGGGCTTGTGCTATCCAAGCCGATCAGAGAGCGAGCGTACTTCCTCACCCATCTGTGATCTATTGGAGAGCATGGGCGCACTGATCAATCATCGGCACTTCAGCGCTGTGCGGCATGAGTGAGAGAGTATTGTAATAGTAATAAAAAATTCATTTTGAATTAAGTGTTAAACATTATCACCATAGTAAGAGCTAAAACCCTTGTTTGTAAAAATTAAAAATCTGTTTAAAACCCCGAAAAAACGCGTTTGTCGCCTGAGACGGCGATACATGGAATTGCAATACAGAGGGGTTGAGTCGCGGGAAATACAGATAAATTCAAATAGTTTAAGCTCTTCTGACTGGGGTCGGCATAAACCAGGCCAAATCAGAATAGGAGCGACAGGGACCCATTATAACCTATGGAGAAAAATTGACCATCATTCATTCCCAGGCGGGACAGTTCAAAATACAGTAAAAAGGCAGAAACGATGCTGATGTTTGAGCTGCGGGGGCTCGTCATGCTTATCCAATCAGAGCGCGAGTACTTTTCATAGAGTTCTATGGGGAAAAGAAATTCCGAGCGAGACTCTTTGATGGCTAAGTTAAAAGGGGCGCCGTTATTTTGGGACCAATGGGAGATAGCGAGCGACGATCCTATGGGTTTTGTGTCTAATCGCAATCTGAAAAAAAATAAAACTGTACATGGCGAAGTGATCAAATTAATGAAACCACTACGCAGAAGGTGTTTTCCGATGTGTATCTCGTAAAACGAGATATAATATAGTCGGTGGGTACGGAAAAAAAAAAATTTTAATTCAATAAAATCATGTTTGTATTTATTTATTTTCGTTTTATCAAGATCAATAGTATGGGTGCAACGAAAAGTGAAAGAAATAAACATGATTTTATTGATTTAATATTTTTGTTTTCTTTAAACCCATATTATGAATTAATTTTTAATTGTTACACATCGGGACAACCTTCTGTAGTCTTATCATTGTGATTTCGGCGATGTAGACTAGTTTTATTTAGATTGCATTTAGAAACCCGTAGGGGCGTTGCTCGCTCTCCCATTGGCCAAATAACGGACGCCTGTCTTTTACTTAGCCATCACAGAGACTCGCTCGGAATTTCTTTTCCAATAGTAACTCTGTTGAGTAAGTAGCTCGCGCTAGATTGGCTAAGCTGGACGAGCCCCGCCCACGCTAGCTCAAACAATCAGATCGTTTCTGCCTTTTTACTGTATTTGAACTGGTCCCGCTTGTGGAATATGATGGTCAATTTTTCTCCATTGGTTATTAATCGGGTCCCTGTCGCTCCTATTCTAATTGGTTCAATTCTTCCTCCATAGGATATAATGGCACTGGCGCTTCCTATTCTGATTGGCTGGTTTATGCCCGACCAATCAGAAGAGCTTAAACAATTTGAATTATGTATTTCCTGGCGATACTCTTTATTGCAATTCCATATGTAGCGCCGGTTCTCGGCGACAACCGCGTTTTTCGGGAGGTGTATAAACTGATTTATTTTACAGAAGGTTTTAGCTCTTTATGTGATAATGTTTGTTACACTTAATAAAACTATTTTTTTATTAATTCTTCATGCGCAGGCGTGGAGCGCCAAGATTTCAGTATGCGCCGCTCTCTCCATAGACTACATATGGGAGGAGAAGTGAGCTCGCGCGCTTGATTGGCTGAGATAAGCCTAGCCCCGCTAGCTCAGCCAATGCAGCTTTCATTTTATGTATGTTTTACTGTATTTTGAACTGTCCCGCCTTGTGATTTTGTGATGTGGTCAAGAACTTCTCATAGGATCATAATGGGTCGTGTGTCGCTCCTCATTCTGATTGGTCACTTAGTATCTCCATTAGGTTTTAATGGGACACTGTCGCTCCAATTCTGAATTCTGGCTGGTTTGATGGCCGACCAATGAGAAGAGCTTAAACAATTGAATTACTGTATTTCCGGCTATTTCTCTCTATTGCTATTCCTATGTAGCGCGGGGTCTCGGCGACAAACGTGTTGTTTGGGATTTTATTCAATGTATGTTTATAGAAGGGTTTAGCTCTTTTTCAGAGAATATTTTACACTTAATAAAAAAGGGATTTTTTTATTATGCTCCATGCTCACGCGCTGAGACCGAGATTGCATGGTGCCGATCTCTCCATAGACATACAATGGAAAAGTAGTCGCGCTCTGATTGGGGGGGTAGCCAAGCCCCCGCTTTGCCTCAACCAATCAGTTATTCTGAATTTTTACTGTATTTTGAAAAAACTGTCCGCCTTTTGATTTGATTGGTCAATAGTTCTCCATATGTTTTAATGGGTCTTTTGTCGCTACCCTATTCTGATTGGCTGAAGCTATGCCCAAGCCCCGTAGCTCAAACACAATCAGCTCTTTTTCTGATTTTTACTGTTATTTTGAACTGTTCCCGCTTTGATTCTGATTGGGTCAATAGTTTGAGAGATGAGCAAATTGTGTTAGAGGAGTACCATAGGTTTTAATGGTTTCAATGTCGCTCCTATTCTGATTGGCGGTTTATTGCCGGCCAATGAGAATAGCTTTTCAGAATTTGAATTACTGTATTTCCGGCAATTTCCAATTATCGATTTCTTGAATATTGCACGTTCTAGATTTTTGGAAAGCTGATTTGTTTTATATTATGTTTATTTTTGAGGTTCAGCTCTTTTCGACCCACGGATTTTTCCGCCTTTACTAAAGGTGATTTTTTCGGAATCATACTCTGCTGCACGGAGAGTAGGAATGAGGTTAGGTGCGCTCGAGATTTCTGTAGCGATCTTCGATCTGGTCCTCGCATGTTCTGACTCCTGCTTTTCATCGCCGCCCCGCGGAGCATTTAGACAAAATAAACTAGGTCTGCTATTGTCGGGAGACTGCCATTGCGCCGCGCTTTTGCCGACTTCGCGATGTCGGTACATGCTCGGGGGTTTTCGAGCACGCGCGTCCCCGCCCCGGGAACGCCCCCCCCCCGCCCCGGGCCAATGAGAATAGCTTTCAGAATTTGAATTACTGTTTTTCCGAAAATTTTCCCAAAACAAAAAACCCCCCCCCCTTGAATTAGAATTTTGGGAAAGTGTTTTTGTTTTATTTTTTTATTTTTTTGAAAATTTTTAAAGGCCTTTATAAAGGCGGAATTTTTAAATTCATACCCCGCACCGACATTTTTTGGGAATGAGTTTCCCCGCTTTTTTCCACCCTGGTTTGCATCGGAACAGTTTTTTTTGGCGCAGCCCCGCACGGCCCTAATTCCCCGCACGGGCGCCCATGCCCCCGCACTGTGCCCCCACAATGGCGAGGGCAGGGAATTTTCCCCCCAGAAAGTACGAGTGCCCTCCTGGGGACGGGCAAAACCTTTCGGCGCAGCGCCCCCACGGAATCAGTCCCCCCTGCCCTAACCCACGGGCCCGAAGGCGCGGGGGCCCTTTTCCCGCTTGGAAATACCTTTTAAACCTCCGGCGGTTAAATCCCGGGCCAGCCCCGAAAATGCCCCCTAAGTCCCGCACTGCCCCTAAAAACATTTGGCGGGGCGCGGTGGACTTTACAGGGAAAATGTATAGCCGCCCGGCCCCGAAAATAAATCAGGCACGGGATTTCCCCGGGAAAAAAACTAGCGGAAAAGGGGCCCCCCCAAACCCGGCGACCTTTTTAACAGGTCCTTATTGTAGGGGGCACAACCTCTTTTTAGCCCCACGGGGTTTTTAAATTTGTACCCAAACCCCTTTTGTATACGGCGCCACGTTCCCGTGAGGGGGTTGTCCCCGCCGGGCAGCCCAGTAGGGGAAAAAAAGAAGATGGTAAAACCGGGCACATGGTATCCGGGAAATCCCAAATGAGGGCAGGCAGGGAGATCCGGGAAAATGACTTTATTATTCTAAAAAGGCTGGGGCGAAAACCCTCAGCCAATTTTAAAACAATTTAAAAAAAGGGAAAAAACCCCGGACCTTTTTCGGGGTTTTATAAAAACACTTCCCAGGGATAAAAATGATTACTGTATCTTGTTAAACATTAAAAAGGGTACAAAGTGCAGATAACAGGTTGAATAAACTTCAATAAAACCCAAAACCCAAAGAGATTAATTGGTGTATTCAGTTGTAAACCACACATCATCCAAATTTACAAGACGGGTAGGGTTTAAAAGTAGGATAAAACATTGGGTTCTAAATGCCGTCATTTGCATTTCAAAGTTTTTTCATCACAATATATTTTTTTTGTTTCTATGATTAATTACATTTAGTTTTTTTCCCCCTTTTTTTTGAGATAATTTTGCTAAAAATGTTTTTTTTCCCTTAAGTTCTAAATCGGGATTTTATTTAAATTTTTTGAACAGTAATTGAAAATTTTTTTGTTTGCTTACTTTAATTTTTCAACATGGGGCGATATAAAAATGTCAAAAAAAGGGGTTTTGGGTAAAAGTGTAATGTGCTATGTTTTGGCTTCTTATCATTTTGAATTCATTATATGTTCTTTCAATAATGGTTTTTAAGGGGGAAATTATTTTTTCATTTTTTTTTTTCCTTTTTATTTTCCAAAATTTAATTACTTTGCGGTTTCTTTCTTTTTTTATACCCCGTTTTTGTTTATTTTTTTCCTCTTTGAGTTCAAATTTTATGCATTGCTGTGTTTTTGGGAAGAGAAATTTTTAAAAAATTTTTTATATGTTTGCATACTTTTAAATTTTTTTGGCAAAATGTCAAAAATAAAAATTGTTAGAAAAAGGTACATTTTTAAGTCCCGTATCCTTCTTATCGTTATGAATTCAGGGGTGTTTTGGGTGAAAATGGCCCCTTGGTTTAGGGGTATAGTAAAATTTGGGCTATATATAAATTTTTTATAAACCTTTACTTAAAGTGCTGTGCAAATGGGGTTGGTTTTAAAAATCTTTTTTCTATATTTTTTTTGTAGAAAAAAAGAAATTTATACTTAAAACCCGGAAATTTTTCCTTTGGTTTCTTTTTAAGGTTTCAACTCCTTTGGCTTCATTTTAGCCCCAGGGGGGTGTAAGTACCCAGCTTGTAGATAATACTTTCTCTTTCTTTCTCATTTAATTTGGGAAATTTTATTTGGACTGTGTTCGGTCGGAAACAAAGGCTGTGTTTCCTAAATACTTTAAATTTTTTGATATGTACCCTCCTTGAAAGAGTTTTGGCTAATTTTTTTTTTCTTTCCCCCCTCTTTGGTACTTTGCCCGATGGCCGTTCAAATTTTTATGGGGAAAGGGCATGTGGTTTGCCCACATATTGTTTGCCCATAGGGCCAATCTGGGGACATATATGACAAAAGGTTTTTACAGTTTGGGATGATATTTCAAAAAAAAAAATATCTTTAAGAAAAAAATTTGAAAAAATTTTTGTTTTGCAATCGGGTTCTTTGGGGTTTGGTGCTCTTCAAAAGATAAGGGTAGGGTTTCCCGGGGAAAAATTGGGGCCAAGGTATGATTCTTTTTTAATCAGATACCAGTAAATTTTTTAAAAATTTCTCTAATTTTTGTTTGGGAAAAATTGTAGCGTGGGGTTTTTAAGGATAAATTTTTTTTTGGCAAACGTTTCTGGGCCCTTTTTTTTTTGTTTTATACATTTTTTTTTGGGGGAAATTGCTGGCTCTAATTTTTTTAAACCTTTTTAGCCCAAATTTTCAGGATATTTTTTTTTCCCAAATCTTTTTTCTATTATTGTTGGGTTTTATTCAAGGGAAATCCCGGTTTTCGGTACAGTTTCCCTTTTTATTTTTTTGAACTGCCATAAGGAAAAGTTATTGAGCCAAGGAAAGGTGGGCCGCTGTCAAAAAAATTTATTATGAAATTTAAAATAACTTTTTTTAAAATAGGTGGTTTTGGTTAATTTTCCATTTTTAATTTAAAATTTGGGAAATCCAGGAATTCTTTTTTTCCGGATTAATTAGTTACGGGTTTAAAAGGGCAAGCCATGGTTTTTTTTTGTAAAGGTTTGGGTAAACTCAAGGGACTAGCAAACTTTCAAACTTCTTGGGTTTTTCATCTGAAAACCCCTTTTGGTTCAGGGGTTCCAAAAAAACAGCTATTTTTAGTACTCCAGTCCCCTTGATTCAAATAAACTCAAAACAAAAATTCTAAATTTTAAAATTTTGTCTTGATTACAGCAGACGTTTTAAAGGCCCAATAAAAAAAATACTCTCACGTATTGGGATAGAATGTATCAGAACCAAGCTCATTTTTGATACGAAATATTCTGAGGAGGGAAAAAAAATTTTTAAAATTTAAGGGGTTTTCGGTTTTAAAGAAGAGAAAAAATTTTTCCTTTTTTTATTATGATTGCGGGCCCCCTACCGGAGATACGGGGAAACCAAAAAGGGGACCAAGGTTTGCCCCCCGTATGCATACTATAATTGGGGGGGTTTGGGGACCCAAAATTTTTTCCACAAAAAAATTTCATTTCAATATTTAAAAAATTTTTTTTAAAAATTTATAGAAACCTTTTTTTTGTTAAAGGACAGGACCCCTTGAAAATATTCCCCTTTATCCCAAAATCTAAACAAAAATAACCCGGGCTTGCCTTTTTCCGGGTAACAAACATCCCGAAAAAATAGAATTCCCGGATTTACAAATATTTAAATAAAAAGGAAAAATTTAAACCCCAACCCCCTATTTTAAAAAAATTGAATTAATCATATATAATTTTGACAGCGGGGATCCCCCCATCCCTTTGGGTCAAAAAGTTCCTTTTTTCAATTTTAAAAGACTCAGAAGGAACTGTACCGAAGACCCGGGGCTTCTTTTAATCCCAAACAACAATAATTTGAAAAAAGGAAATTTTAGGAAAAGAAAAATCCTGACAAGTTCTACCCGGATTCAAAAATTAAGCCCCGCAATATAACCCAAAAAAAATGTTTTAGGAAAAAAAAAGGAAAAAAAGGGCCCAAAATGAATGCCAAAAAACAAAAGCCTTTTAAAAACACGGTTTCAATTCTTTCCCAAAAAAAAAAATTAGGAAAAAAATTTTCAAAATTTCTGGAAACGATTAAAAAAAAAATTTTTACCTTTGGGCCCAATTTTCCCGGAAATCCCCCGGCCCTTTTCTTTAGAAGGCACCCCAAACCCAAAGAAACTGATTGACCCAGCAGAACCAGAAAAAAATAAAAAAAAAAAAATACCGATTTCCCCTTATGGATAGGGCAGGGATTTCCCTGCGGCATGGCGAGATCAAGGCTTTTAAAACAAATACTTTAAACAAGCAAAATTTTTTTCAAAAAATTTTTCTAATGATATTTTTCTTTAAATACAACTAAACTGTACGAAACCCCTTTGGGCTATAAGTCCTAATTTTCGTTTTTGGCAAAAAAATTTGTGGGCAAAAAAAACCCCAGCCCACTTTCCAAAAAAAGATTGAACGGCCATCGGGATGTACCAAAAGAGGGGATATGAAACAAAATGTAGGCCCAAACCCCGCAAAGGGGCTACTTTATCAAAACTTTAATTTTATTCAGGATCACAGCCGTTGATACCCCTAAACCGAAAACATTTCCCAAAAAAATTTAACTACTGAGGAAAAAAAGAGATGTATTTTGGGTCTACAAATGGTTTCCTACCCCCCGTGGACTAAATGAAGCCCTAGAGTTTTAACCCTTAATAGAGCGGGGAAGATTTCAGGGGGTTTTTTGTGTAATTTTCTTCTTTCTAAATAAACAATATAATAAAAGATTTTTTAAAACCCAACCCCCAAATTTTCACAACACTTAAGTAGGTTTATAAGAATATATATATGCAACATTTGACTTTTAAAACCCCTAAATTTAAGGGGGACCATGCACCCCCACCCAAATGAATTCATAAATAAAAAGGGACAAGCACTTTTTCTGAAACGCGTTAAACTTCAATTTTCTCCCCCGTGCATGTTTGCCGTTTTTTTATTTTAAAATTTCTCAATAAATAAATTTGGGTTTTTTTTCTGGCCGTTTGGGCCTTTTCTGGACGGGTACGTTTGGCTTGCCCATAGTGCAAAACTCCCTAGCCCGGAAGGTCCCCCAGGCAAAACCCGGGGTCACGGGGAGCTGAATTTTTTTTCAAAAAATTTCAGTAAAATTGATTTAAAAAATTAAAAAAAACATTTTGCAAAATTACCTAAAAAAAAAGGGGGAAAAGGGAAATAAAAGTAAATTTAAACATTTGAAAAACCAAAAAAAATACATTGTGTGAAACTTTTTAAATTTCAAATGACCGGGAAATTTTGGACCTGTTTTTATTTCCCAAATTTTATCCCTACCCGTCCCTTTTGAAACCCGGATGATTTTTGGGCTCACAATGAATACACCAATTAGAACTCTTTGTTTTTGGTTTTTATTTATGTTCCCATTTAACCCGTTATCTGCACTTTGTACCTTTTTAATTTTGAAAAAAGGATAAAGTAGAAACATTCATCCCTGAGGAAGCTTTGTGATAAACGCAAACGCGTTGGGTTTTACTTGCTTTTTAAAAATTTTTTTAGATTGGCTGGGTTATCGCCCTAGCTTTTTTAGAATAATAAAGTAATTTTTTGGGTCTCCCTGCCTTTATCATTGGAACCCGGGTTTCCCCATGTGCCCGGGGGGCCACCCCTCTTCTTTTTTCTTCTATTATAATTACTTACATTATTAAGGTCAGCAGAAACACTACTGTGATGAATATAGATCTTAATAACTATAGGAAAAGTCCTAAAACACTGAGTAATTAATCAGTAGAAGACATATACATTTGAGATGGTTTTATCACAAGCATGCACCAACAGTTTTACTACTACTTTTCTATAACTATAAAATACCTAATGTTCTGCTATCACTGATTATTTTCTCTTGTTTCCGTAACAAAAAGCGAGTAAAATCAAAAGGGACAGATGCGAAGCTCCATTCGATGGATGTAAAAACTTCAAGGCAGACAAGTTTGTTCATTACTGATTCAGCAGCTACCTGGAGGACAGTGTAAGCCTGACCCTGGCTCGCTTTTTACACAAAGAAAAAAAACAACAAATATAAGATGCATACAATCTCAATAAAAACATAAAACCAACAAAAAAACCAAACATTTTTTACCTAAAAATATAATAACAGACTGATCATTTCCATTCTGGAATAAATACAAACTTTCTTTTAATTTCTGACTGTATATTTTATAATTATGTAGCCTGTCCAGTATATGATTATGGGGCAGTCATCTTGCATGAGCTATTTTTAAGAGCATTTAGAAAGATGCTTTGCAGCCGCTACATAGGTGTAAGAGCCCTGTGCGCAGGAGCAGACCGATTGACTTCCATAGGAGAGTTTTCTAGTCATGCTCTGTCACCTGGGAAGAAGTCAGTGTGCAGGGATGAGGAGAGGGAGAGCTATGGATGTCTCCTATTGTGAAATTTAAATCCTGTGTTATCTATAGAAATTCGTGTTACATTTTAGTGTAAGGGGCCATCCGGCGGAAAATCCATGCAGTGTGGACTACTGCTTGAATTTCCCATAGAGGTCCATTGTTAAAGTTTTACAGCCAGTTTACAGACGACTTTCAAAACTGACAACTACAACCGTCTGTAAATCTGGCTGAAAAACCTGACCGCGGGGACATGCCCTAACCCTGCTGCTGTTGTTAACCCCTTACTGACATTGGATGTATGAATACTTCCTGATGTCGGTAAGGGGCTTTGTAGTGGGAACACAGTGTGATCCCGCTACACATCCGTCGAGTGTTAGCGGCTAATTGCAGCTAGCACCAGGCGGTTACAGCGCGGGAGGGCGCCGCCGCCGTCCCGCGCTGTTTAACCCCTTAGACGCCATAGAAAAGATGGTTGCGGCATGTAAATCAATGAAAAATGGTGGCGTGCACTGTTCCTCACTGTGATCGGGGGGCCTTTGGCAAAATCGCGGGCTCCTAATCGCTTAACATGGCAACTGGAAGCCTTTTCATGTCCACTAAAAATTGGAATAAATGTAATCAAAAAAGTCGCATGCATTCCAAACTGCTAGCAATAAAAAGTACACTTCAGCCCACAAAATATGCTGCCTCACTCAAATCCGTAGGTATTAGAACAAAAAAGTTATGGCTCGCAGAAAATGGCGAGGCTGCGCAGATTTCAAAAATAAAAAATGTTTGGAATTTTTTTTCGGTACCAAAACATAACGAAAACTGTACATGTTTGGTATTGCCGGATTCGTAGCAACCTGTAGAATACAGATAACACCTCATTTATACTGAAGATAGAACGGCATAAACACAAAACTCCTGCAAACATGGCGCAAGTACATTGTTTTTCACATTTTGCCATAATTTTTTTGCTGTTTCTCAGTATATTCTATGGTAATATGAATAAAACCATTAGAAAGTACATCTTGTCCCGCAAAATAAAAGCCCTCATATGTCTATGTAGGTGAAAAATAAAAAAGTTATGGCTCTAGGAAGGCGAGGAGGGAAAACGAAAATCAAAGGAAAAAATAGGCCTCAGCGTTAAGGGGTTAATGAAGTGACTGCTGAAAAGTGTTCTCTAAAGAAACAGGTGTGTCAGACCATCATAAGGCCTAGTGGCCAAAGTGAAAGTTGAATCATTTCTGGATTTTTAAAAAAAATCTTGATATTTATATGGGAAATTAAAAAAAAAGCACAACCAAAAATTCTTAAAAAATGTGTTTAACATAAAAAGATGATTTAACCCCTTCACGACCCTGGGCGTATGAGTACGTCCCAGGGCCGCTAAGGGGTTTTGCATGGGGATCGCTCCGCGACCCCCCGACAACGGTAGTAGGAATCGCAGCTAACACCCGGTAGTCAACAGCGCCGGCAGGTGGCTTCGCCCGCTGCCGCTGTTTTACCCATCAGACATCGCGGCAAAGATGGCCACGGCGTCTGAATGAAAGCCGATAGGTGCCGCGCACCGATCGGTACGGTCATCGGCACCGGTACAGCTATGCTGCGCCGATCCGACGACTGGGCATGGTGGTGGGGAGCCTTGTGAAGGCTCCCGTCACTTATCCTGGCCGGTTTGCCCCACTTCCGTCCGCAGACAGGAAGTGGGGAAACCGCCATCTTTGTACACCCTAATGCATTGCATATGCATGCATTAGGTTGTATTAACTAATCGCGCCCCTAGTGGTCAAGCACCATAGGGGGACTAAATTTACAGTAAAAAAAAAAAAAAAAAAAAAAAAAATTATTAAAAGTTAAAAACACCCCCATTTCCCCATTTTACAAATAAAATAATTAAAAAAATAAAAAATTTACAAATATTTGGTATCGCCGCATCCGAAAAAGTCTTATATATAAAAATATAACATTCATTTATCCCATACGCTGAACACTGTAGAAGAAAAAAAATTCCAAACGGCAAAATTGCGTTTTTTGGACATTTTACGTCACTCAAAAAATGGAATAAAAATGATCAAAAAAGTCGCATGCATTCCAAACTACTAGCGATAAAAAGTACACTTCAGCCCGCAAAAAATGCACACTCATTGACGTCTGTAGGTGTTAGTACAAAAAAGTTATTGGTCGCACAAACTGGCGCCGCAAATTTCAAAAAGCGAAAATGTTTGGAATTCTTTTTACGGTACCAAAACATAATGGAAACCCTACATGTTTGGTATTGCCGATGCGTAACAATTGTAGAATACTGATAACACATTATATTTACGAAGATTGAACGCCGTAAAAGCAAATCACCAGAAAACATGGCGAAAATACGTTTTTTTTTTTACATTTGTCCCACTTGGAATTTTTTTGCGGTTTCCCAGTATCTTCTATAGTATAGTGAATAACACCATTAGAAAGTACAGCATGTGTCTATGTAGGTGGAAAAATAAAAAAGTTATGGCTTTCAGAACGCGAGGAGGGAAAAAACAAACGTGTCACAAAAAAACCCCCCGGGTCCTGAAGGGGTTAAACTATAAATAATAATAATAATAATTCATTAATTCTGATCTTCTGATGACACATTTCCTTAATTTTTTTTTTCTTTTTCCGTCTATATAGAGGGACAAGATGCACTTTTCAATGGCACCATTAACTGCCTGACAGGAAACCTAAAAAGGTGAAAAAAAGCAACGGCACCATTTTTGTGGGGGGTTTCTTTTATGGGATTCTACAGATCAGTACAATTTAGGTGATACCACATATTTTGAGTTTTCAATTTATTTTAGTACTTTTAAAAAAATATATAATTTTTTTAATTTTTTTAATTTGCACTGCTGTGCCACTTTCAGTGACCAATTACGTTTTAGTTTTTTTTCACCGAATTATGAGCTCATTGTTTTGCAGGCTGAAGTGTAGTTTTATGGGTACCATTTTGGGATGCATGTGGAATTATGATTACTTTATATACCAATATTTTGAGGATGTGAAATGACCCACAAAAAATTTGCCTTTTTTTTCTCCAGTGTTCACCTAATGTGACAAATGAGGTTATATTTAAATATTTTACATACACAGAGATACCAATTATAGTTAACTTCTTGACTTTTGGATTTTATTTTTATTTACTTATTTAATTTAACCGGTAGTTATAGTCTCTATAGGCTACTTGACCACTGGAGGACAGAATTTCTTTTACACTCTCCTGCAATAATAATATCTTGTTGAACAGAGTATAATAATAGCGCTCATATTACACCCTGTGTAGTATGAGAAGCAGGGCCGGGACAAGGCATTTTGATGCCCTCGGCACGTACAGCCAATGGCGCCCCCCCCCCAAAAAAAAAAAAAATTGCACTCCCCCACACTAATTCCTCTCGCCCCTGCGTCAGGTCCTGTCACTAACTTTCTGCATATTCCTCATATATCATCTCCATCTCCTCATCAGTCACTGAAGAATGACAAATTAGCTTTTTCAAAATCACTCACCTCCGTATGACAGTGTAATACATTACAAATAACAATCACCAAATAATCCACCGATACATGGAGCAAATCTACCAGACAAATGATTGTTACTAAAAAACACTCCTACAAAACCAAGGCTCTAAAATATTACTACTTAAGGATCAAATAATCCTGCCAGACCCTGACCGAACGCGACCCCCACATGTGACTATCAGTTATACACAGGCTCTACAGACATATACCACCGCCATACAGTGACCAGATACTAGTTGTCTGTAGGCTCTGCAGACATATAAGTGATTGTGCTTACATTTAGTGACTCACAGGGGACGCCTTTTCTGATCAGCGTCGTTCACTTTCCGTTTTCTTCTCCATCCGGTTCACACCTTCATGCTGATTTCTCCCTGCCACGACTCGTCCCTGCAGATTTGGACACAAATATCTTAGAATCCTCACATTTCCAGCAACTCCTTAATTATAGGTATATAAGTCCCCTCAGTCAGACAGGTATATACGTCCCCTCAGATAGGAAGCTATATAGGTCCCTGTAGTTAGGTATATATGACCCCTCAATTAGGCAGGGATATACAGGTCCCCGTCAGTTAGGCAGGTATATAGATATGCCCTCCCAGTCAGGAAGATATATATATATATATATATATATATATATATATATATATATATATATATATATATATATATATTTATATATATATTTACACATATATATATATATAATATATATATATATATATATAATAATATATATAAATAGATATATATTATATATGTCTCCTCAGTCAGGCAGGTATATAGATAATGTCCCCTTAGACGGGCAGTTATATAAATATAGGGTCACTCAGGCAGGTATATTGATATAAGGTCACTCTCAGGCAGGTATATAGGGGCACTCAGCAGGTATATAGAGGCTCAGGCAGGTATATAGCTAGGGGCACTCTCAGGCAGGTATATAGCTAGGGGCACTCTCAGGCAGGTATATAGCTAGGGGCACTCTAAGGCAGGTATATAGCTAGGGGCACTCTCAGCAGGTATATAGCTAGGGGCACTCTCAGCAGGTATATAGATAGGGGCACTCAGCAGGTATATAGGGGCACTCAGCAGGCATATAGAGGCTCAGGCAGGTATATAGGGGCACTCAGCAGGTATATAGGGGCTCAGGCAGGTATATAGGGGCACTCAGCAGGCATATAGAGGCTCAGGCAGGTATATAGGGGCACTCAGCAGGCATATAGAGGCTCAGCAGGCATATAGGGGCACTCAGCAGGCATATAGGGGCACTCAGCAGGCATATAGGGGCACTCAGCAGGTATATAGGGGCACTCAGCAGGTATAGGGCATCAGCGCATATAGGGGCATCATAGCATATAGGGCACTCATCAGTATATAGGGCATCAGAGGCAATAGGCCTCAGCAGGCATATAGGGGCACTCAGCAGGTATATAGGGGCACTCATCAGGTATATAGGGGCACTCAGCAGGCATATAGGGGCACTCAGCAGGTATATAGGGGCATCATGTATATAGGGGCACTCAGGCATATGGGCACTCAGCAGGTATTTAGGGGCACTCAGCAGGTATATAGGGGCACTCAGAAGGCATATAGGGGCACTCAGCAGGTCAAAATAAGAACATTCATACTTACCTGCTTCCCGGCCGCGCGCTCCTCTTCAGTCCGACAGCTCCTCGGGCGCACAGCCTATGACGCGCTGTGTGCCCGAGGAGAGGCAGCGTCGCGATGACATCACTTCATCGCGAAGCTGCCCAGCTGAGCAGCACGGGGCTGCGGCGGGTCCTCAGCGCTATGAGGACCCGGCGGCCCCACTGTGTCGGACCGTGACTTACCGGAGAACCCAGCGATCCTCCAAGAGCCAGTCCGACACTGTCTGCGGGGCAGGGAGCGCTCGCTCTCTGCTCCGCAGAAGTCCTCAAAGAGACCGCCGGCGCTTCAGGCCCACGGCAGCGGCCTGGAGCCCGGGAGGTTAGGGGCCCCTGACTGCGCCCCTTAGAGACAGGCAGATCGCCTACCTCTGCCTACCCATCGTCCCGGCCCTGATGAGAAGTAAGGAGACAGCTGTGGAGGCCTTCATAAGAGCCTCGGTTGCAATGACAATTCATTGGCACCCTGCAACCTTTTTAGTTATGCAATGTGTTTATAAGGGGTTAGACATTATATAGAGTCCACAGGAAATCCTATACATACCCGATTTATGTAGGTTCCAAAACAGAATCCTATTATAAAAGGGTCCCTAATTAATGAAGGCCTTAACGGTGGGATCCACACCTATCAGTAATTTATAGCAAATATTGGGACATGATAGAAATGTTTAAAATAAAAATAACAGTTTAAATGGGTTTTGCGACGATCTCATTTCATACCTCCTGCATCCAGCTCTTCAGCTCTGTGTGCTCAGAAGGGGCGTAAGTAATTTGTTTGAATCGCATATCATGTGACCCAGCAGGATGACATCACCAGGCCTTTCCTCTCTTTAGTCAAAGAAATGGTCTGCTTATGCATAGAGCAGGGAGTAGCTCAGAGGTAAAGTTTTTACCTCACAGCACAAGGGTCCTAGGAACCAAACCTGTGGATTTTTTTTTCTTTTTATCAATGCATATACCTCATTGAGGTCTCTTTTTTTTTATTTATTTTTCAAATGTTTGGGCTAAAATTACTAAGGAGTACAGAGGACAGGAGTAAAATGACAGCACTTGGGGTTTGAACACTCAGTAGCTGCCTGAGAGGAGAGGTGATGGTTGAGCATGTCTGACCAGGAGTGAGGAGCTCTCAGCCCTGGTCGTAACCCCTGGAGATGAGCTGTAAACAATGGATCACTAAAAGAGCAACTAAAACAAAAATGGTCCAGAATATTTAATAATGATGAATGGTGAAAATGTTTATTTAGTTTGCAAGTTTCCCACATCAATTTTACTTTGTGGTAAAACTCCTTTAAAGGGGTTGTCTCACTACAAGGATTGCTTTTTATGTTAAAGATCTTGCAAAAACAAGTAACTTTGCAATATATGTCTATTAACAGTGTCCTACCTATTCCAAGACATCCCCTCTTGTATGAGCTGCATCAGCTCCTCAGGTCGCTATAGCTACAGAACTGTTTGATTTTTCCTGATAGGCTGCCAGCACGGTCGCTATAGCTACAGACCTGGCTTCTACTGCAGCCTGGTAGAAGCCAGTAAACACACCTCTGAATTCAAAATGAAACGAAGAAAACAGGACTGAGGTGAGATGAATCAATGTAGTGAGACAACCCCTTTAAGGCTTAATACCAACACAAAATTCCAAGGATCATATGTAAATAATTTTATTAACCATGACGGTTAGAAGACAAGACACTCATTGAAGTATATAATTAGTGATGAGCGAACAGTAAAATGTTCGAGTTCGAGTCGAACCTCGAACTTTTTTGTGTTTCAGTTGAGGTTCAACTGAAATCAAACCACGTTAAAGTCAATGGGGAAGTTTGGGTTAATTTTTTTATTTCCTTTACAGGTGAGGAGAAGCTGTAATTACCATCCTAAAAGTACACCAAAATATGGCATTATAAGCGGGCACGACAATTTAATCGTCTAAAAATTTTTCGCTGTGCGCCTCCTTAAACAATACCTATTGGGCAATTTCATAAACTGTAACATTGTTTTGACCCCCGTTGCGCAATGCGCTCCGATAGACGCATTATATACACTACCAATGATATGCTATGTGCCGTGATTTTCGCAATGCCCCTTTTTAGGTGCTTTATGTTTACTGTGCAAGGTATACCTGATGCCAGATTTTTGAGAGGATCATACCTCCTGGCACACTTTACACTGATTTAACGTGCCTAAAAACTGCTGCGGCGACGCCAATTTTCGGAAGAAAAACTATTAAATGGGTCAATCGCCATGTCGAACTCAAACGTTTACTCAAACAAACAGTAAAATGTTCGGTTCAGCTCCAGTCCTAAAAAATCGTGCAGTTCGACTGGAACTTAACTTTTCTTGAACGATTTGATCAACACTATATGTATAATACTTGGAAAAAGTAAGTAAATCCTTTGGAATTACATTGGTCTGCATTAATTTCTATTAAAATATAGTCTGATTGTTACTTGAAGGGAACCGGTCACGTGGGTTCTGCTACCCTATGTGATAAAGGGAAAGAAGCTGAGCTCTGTGATACATATGTTTATAAAAGAATAGGAAGGGGACATACAAAACAGCACACACTAGTGCAATAAGAGATTTCCCAAAAAGTTAAATTATTAGTATATATAATTATATACTAACTTTTTCGGGGTTGTGCTATCTAAGGCATAACACTCCCTGAAGCTTTAAACAATCGAGAACCAGACAGTGTGCAGTTGGGGTCTGCTGCAGTAGGTCCCGTAGATGCTTTCTCCCAGCCAGGAGATAGCAGAGAATTGCACTGTGGATCGAGGTTTATTCACTGATAACCTCTTTGTTTTCAATGGACAAGAGACAGCGTTGGACAACCCGTATTAATGATAATAGGTAGAATTTTTTTTTTTTTTAACATAAAGGAAGACGCGTTATATGCTGTAATGTACTTCATCTAGTTCCATATCAGACAGTAAAAACAAGGCCAACTAAACCAGGGGTTCCCAAACTCCAGTCCTCATGCCCCACCAACAGGTCATGTTTTCAGGATATCCAACAGAATGTACTACTCACAGTTTTTTTTATATCCTACAGAATGTACTGACAATAATTAATTCACCTTTGCAACATAATTAAATCACTTGTGCCCTGCTAAGAAAAGCCAGAAAACATGACCTGTTGGTGGGGCATGAGAACTGGAGTTTGGGAACCCCTGGTCTAAACGGACCCAAACATGCATCCAAAAGTGTATGTTCACACGGAGCAAACAAGCCATGTGAATATACCCTAAGTCTCCACTAGAGCCCACTGCAAGGCCGGGACGGACTTCGCTGTGGGGAATCCCCAGGTCGCTACCCCTGACGTGGCTACCCGCGGTGACAGCCGAGGTGCAGGACAGGGAAACAGAAAGCGATGGTAGCAGGTATTTAGCTGTAGGAGAACTACGGGTCCAGGAGGGTAGCAGACAGGTACAGCAGCAGATAACAGCAGGTAGTAGCGGACTGAAGCAATGGCAGGTATACAGCAGGTATAACTAGACAGGTGCAACGGCGGAACAACATGAATAAACAGGTGCAAGATCAGCAGGTAACGGCAACCACGTGCTCAGGAGCTCTGACTACAGGCATCTCAGGGTTTAACTCTGGAACAGCAAAACCAAGGAGCAGGTCAGGAGCTCTGATGAGCAACACAATGAACTGACTTCAGGAATCTCAGGGGTTAATGCTGGAAAAGCAGAACCCAGGAGCAAGTCAGGAGCTCTGATGAGCAACACAATGAACTGACTTAAGAAGTCTCAGGAGTTAATGTTGGAATAGCAGAACCCAGGAGCAGGTTAGGAGCTCAGATGAACAACACAAACTGGTCCCGGAAAACAAAA
>JAODAL010039702.1:0-37715 GCA_025379985.1 Phyllomedusa bahiana
TCCTATTATATAAAAAGGTACATCCCTTTTAAAATACAGCTTAAAAAAGGTGGGTATATCTTTTGCATTAATGTTTAAAAAAAATGGCCGCCTGTAGCAGTTTGTACAGATCGTCTGTAATCAAAGATGCCCTATCGAAGTTACACCGGGGTTTTAGACTTCCTGAAGCTGGAGGGGGGGTTTATAGAAAAGGACTGCCAATGACTTTCCAGACGCTCATGTGTGCCCTACTCTAATTTGCAAAAGGGTAAAAAAAACCCCCAATTTTGGAAAAAATAGAAGCTTTTCATAGCGCAAGGCATTGTATTTTTTTCTGGGTGCCCCCTTTTTATTTTTAAGATAATTTGAACCCCCACAAGGACAGGATAGCCCCTTTGAGGCTACTTTCCATTTCAGCGTAATACACAGCGAAATGCGCGGCAAAATAAGCAAAATGTGCTTGTCCCCATGGCACAGGTTATTTGTCGATTTTTCAGACAGTTTGCTGTTTTACAAGCCATCTGAAAACCAACAAGCAACGCTCCCCCATAGTTTCAATAAAAACCCCGCATTTATGGTCCTGACTTTTTTTAAAACCCCCCAGGTAACGAAAAACTTAGAACGTGTTCATTTTCCCCTTCCGGGTGTTGGGGGGAACCAAACATGTGGGTGAGAAAGGGGGGAGGGGTTTAAATTTGAAACCCCAGACAAAACCACCCCCTCTGCCAAAAAAAGACCAAATACCGGTTGAGATTTCCCAAGCGGTATTTGGTCTGTGCCGTGTAAACGCACCCTTAATATTTAAGATCCGCAAATATCCGCCTGCAAACCAGCTCCCACAGAGCGCAATCGAAAATCCGTCCTGTAATCTGCACAGCTTGGATTTTCTACCATGGGATTTCTAAAATTTAAGAAAACGAAAAGTCCTTTTGTTTTTACAGTGTTCAAATTCGGGATATGTGTTTTTTTATTTTAAAGGTTGATATAAACCGGGAGGGGTTTTGGTTTTTGTTTTGCTATCGTAAAAAAAAAAAAAAAAAAAAATCAAACCTTTCTATTTTTCAAAGTTTTTCAACCCGCCATATTCTGGGCCCAAAAATTTTTTTTATTCTCTACAAACTTTAGTGAAGGGGGTTTTTTGTGGGATGAAGTGCACTTTTCATTGGTACCAGTATAGAATACATGCGACTTTTTTATCACTTTTATTCCAATTTTTAGAGGGCGTGAAATGACCCCAAAAAATTATTTTTGCTGTTTGGAATTTTTTGCTTTCTTTTAATAGATCGGACTTTTACGGAGGCAGTGATACCAATTTTTATTTTTTTTTATTTGTAAAATGGCAAAAGGGGGTGTGATTTAAACGTTTAATTTTTTTTACACTTTAAAACTTTTTTTTTTTAATTACTTTAACGTTGAGTCCCCTTGGGGGTGCTTCTTCACTAGGGGGCACGACCATTGACACAGCCTATTGCATTGGTGTGAACACCAACTCCATGCATTAATCATGAAATTATGAAATGTGTTTATGTAATTTGCTATACATACTGCATCACTATACATCTAACACGACCTATGGTTATGGATTTTATTTACGGCCGCATGTTAAAAAAAACCATTATTTTTCGTTATGTATACATCATGCACACAAATATTATATATGTATATGTAGATGCTATAGATGGAGTGCAGGCAAACATACTCTGTCTCTGGGTATTTTGGTCTTTTAATGTATTTTAAACTGAATGTATCGATGAACATGTTGTATTTTAGGGAGACGAGTATGAAGGAAGTGAATTGTCAACTATCGTTTTCAGTGTATAATGCACCTTAAAGTATGAAAATGGTTTTTCTGCAATTATAAATGGTGTCTAAAGTCCCCCCCCCCCCCCCCTGTGTGTTTGGCGCATTATGGAACTTAGGCGTTTAAATAATGCCCCAAACATGTATAAACGCTATAGATAGGCTGGAAATAAAAGAAAAGTCTTTGCGATAGCAGTCAGTGATAGAAACTATGCTACTGATCTTGCTTGGTGCACCACAGGTCCCAGCCAGGCCTGTGGTGTGCCGGCTCTTGCTGTATGTAGAATAAAGGGTGAGAGCAGCAAAAATAAATTTAAAATTTAATGTAGTAAAAATGTAAAAATCTGAACAACATCATCTCAGTGGGTTATTTAATGTAAAATTAGTTTTAGATTCTATAAATTTTAAATGCATTTTATAGGAGATATGTTTTATATTTTGGGATATATATTTTTATATTCATTTTATATGATAATATTTTTATTACATTTAAATAATTTTATTTTTATATAGTTTTATAATAATAAAAAATTACTTTTTATTATCGCACTGGTGGAAGTTGAGAAACATTGGACATTTTGTTGCTCAACAGCAAATCCAGCTCCACTTCGACTCCTCAGGCTCAGATCACATTGACACAGGTCTGCCTGTCCGAGCAGTAATGTACCAAGTTTTGCCGAACCACATTCATATGTGTCTACTATTACGAATGTGGTGCAACGCCCCCAGAATACGCCAGAAAACCCCCAGAACACCCCCTCATGTTAGACACATTAGAAAGTGTCAAGTTTTACGAACAATGCGCCTAACACATTCATTAGGCGCATTAGACATCACAGACTGCTCACTTAGGCGCATTTTACGCCCGAGAAGGGTGAAAACCCGATCATACATGTCTCCCTTAATCTCAATGTACATTGTTGTGTATCTTTTCAAAAATAAACACAGGCTTCAAGTATATCAAGAGCAGGCAAGGAAAAATTCAGTATAATAAATGCATGAAGTATAAAAACAAAGCAGCTGCAAAAAGATCACAAAAAAACACGAATCTTTATTACAAATTGTGAATAAAAAATCTAATAAAAAAAAGTACACACTACAGAAAAAAATTCATAATGAGGATAGAATTTACGAAATTGCCTTAGGGGGTATTTACTTATTTTGTTCATTTATATAGCAACACTATATTCCACAGTGCAGTACAAAGACTATCAGTCCCATTGGTCAGTATCCTTTTCGGAGCTCACAGCCTAAATTCCAGATTAACATGTTAGTCTGTTTTTGAGGTGTGGGGGAAAGCACAGTATCTGGAAGAAATCCAGGGAAGCACAAGGAGAACATGCAAACTCGTGTATGAAAACTGTGTAGGTCTAAGACTTTTTTTTGTTGCCCACAGACACCAGTCAGAGCTTACCTTTCATTTTTTTCAGAGCACAATATGAAATGAAAGGTAAGCTGTGCTTGGTTAATATGGGCTGTGATCGGTTGCTGTGGGCAACAGAGAAAGTCTTAGACCTACACAGTTTTCATACATGAGGTCCATTGCTCTAAGTGGGAGTTGAACCCATGACCCTAGCATTGTAGCTGCTAACCACTGCATCACTGTGCTAGCTATTAAATATAAACCATGATCAAATTACCTATTTTGCAGAGAAGATACATGAATTCCTAGTGCAAAATGCATACACATGATCAATGGAGTACTCCCACCATGCATTTTGATAGCATATTGATAATACATATCTTCAAAATCAGATAGATGCGGGTCGTACTTTTGGGAATCACAACTGTCTCAGGAACGGGCCTCTGAAAGTTTCGGCTGAGAACGGGAGCCGATTGCACATGTGCGTGACTCTCCATTCTGTTCAATGGGAGCTGCCAGTGCAGCCAAACACACCTCTTACCTGTACTGGGAACTTCCACAGATCAGATTGGAGAGTCATGCACAAGTGTGACTGGAGGTCTATGCTGAACTCACAGTTTCCAGGACACGTTAACAGAGACAGATGCAGGCCTCAGAGGTGGGATCTGCAACTATCAGACTTTGATGGCATATCTTATCTATATGCCATCAAAATGCCTGGTGGGAACACCTCTGGGAGCACCTCTGGGATGCACCTTTCAGACTTTGATGGCATGTCCTAATGATATTCAAGTTCATAGAGAAATTGCATTCTTATACAAGTATATTCGCAGTGGCACAAGCATTTAGGCTTCCTCCAGCCTTATATCCCATTCAAAATCCAAAAAGTAGCACAGCCAGTGTAATTACACAACATGTGAGTTTACTTGATTCAGAAAATACATATAGCAATGCAAGCTACTAGGCTCTAACCTCAACAAAAAAAGTTAATAAGTAAGACCTGCGATGCGCTCATCCTCTATGGGATTTCCAACAATGTTCAGAGGTAAATTTCCAAACTTGTAAACTTGGAAAATGGACCCATCAGCACAGACTTGCTGTAAGGCGCAGAGCCATTATCAGAGACGTGCCGTAAGGTGCACAGCCATCCACACAGGTGTGCTGTAAGGTGCAGAGCCATCCGCACATACTTGCTGTAAGGTGCAGAGCCATCCGCACAGATAGGCTGTAAGGTGCAGAGCCATAAGCATAGATGTGCTATGACGTGTGACGTTTTGAAGGGATCTACTTCTTCTATGAGCATGCGTAGTGAGTATCGATGTCACAACAAATAGCCCTAGCCATGAAAAACAATTAACTAACCAATTCACAACTAGTACACATCAACAAACAATGAGGCACAATATACACAATACAGAAACAAAATTGCAACATTAGTGCACAAAACATACTAGAAAAAACATTTCATTAATTATAAACACAACCTACGGCTGAGGCACTCATTCAGTCCTTTTGGAGACAGCGAACCGAAGGTGTATATCCAATAAGCTTCACATTGAAGCAATTCATTTGGTAACGCACCACTCTCCTGAGCCTGTACCTGCTCCAATACCTAAGAGCACTGACCTGAAGACCGGCATCAAAAAAATGCCTGGCCCCCGTGGTCACACTATATTTCTGTAGACTACTCTGACAGCTAGCGTATTTTTTTTTAAACTTTTACTAAAAGACTGAATCATGAGTTTATGCTCATTAATACGAATCTTAATGCAACAACTCGTCTGTCCAACACAGACTTTACCACGGGGGCATTTAAGTAAACAAATGGCGCCTTCAGTATCGCAGATAGCTGAACAGTTGGAACATGACAGACACAGGAACGTACCCATCCTAGTTGTACCAAGTTTCATGGCAGAGGTCTAATGTCTGAACAAACTAACAGATTGTCCAACCATTGACCCCTTCGAAATATGCACTGTAGTTTTACTTTAAACAAATTGCCATATTTATTAATGCTTTCCAAAATACACCAGTGTCTGTAAGGGTATGTTCACACAATGTAACTGCGGGTCGTATTTCAGTGCATAATTGCACTGCAATACACCCGAAATACACCCCGCAATGACGGTAATTCATTGCTCTCATTGAATACCTGACGTTTTCCCCGGCGTATAATACGCAGCAGGGGAAACAATTGACATGTCCTTCTTCCAAGCAGTGTAGGTGGATGGGAGCCGGCAGTCAGTGTTTCAGAATTACGCGCTGGGCAGCACGTGCTTGTAAACACCACAGCGGGCGTATTGTGGTGCAATCAGCGCGTGCCCCAATACACCGTGTGAACATACCCTCAGTAATGTAATGAATCATGTCAGAATGTTTATCATAAGTGGATATAACGTGAATCCTATCCTTAGGTTTAATAGATCTTAGTGTAAGTAACT
Organism: Phyllomedusa bahiana; assembly: GCA_025379985.1. Lineage (NCBI taxonomy): Eukaryota > Metazoa > Chordata > Amphibia > Anura > Hylidae > Phyllomedusa > Phyllomedusa bahiana. The sequence continues at coordinate 5,584 of JAODAL010039702.1, forward strand.
CCACTCTTTTCTTATAAAACACCTTAATCCCTACGTCAAGTAGCTCACCCTTGTTTTAGCCCTGAGCAGTAAATTTCTCAAGGATCTTATGCACATTAAAGGGGTGTTCCAGGACCGATCAATGCTCGTTTGTCTGTTAGGGTATGAGTAGAAATAGAAGATAACCTCATACTTACCTCCCGGGCGCTCTCCTTCACTCCCACCCGCTGGTCCGTTAATCCCTACTGAAGCAAGGGACTTTCACTGTTCACATGACAGCTCCGGCCAGTTACAAGCCAGAGGGATCATGTGCATGTGACGATGCAACTGGTTGGAGCTGTCATATGAACAATGAAAGTTCCTTGTTTCAGCAGGGATGAACGGACCAGCCTCCGGGAAGTGAAGTATGAGGTTATCTTCTATTTCTATTCATAACCCCGACGGACAAATGAGCATTGATCGTTCCTAGAACACCCCTTTAAAGGGGTTGTCTCGCTACAATGATTGGGTTTTAATTTAAAGATCTTTAAAAAACAAGCAGCTTTGCAATATATGTTCATTACAAATGTCCTACTGATTTTGAGCTAGCCCTGTTAGTATTACTACATCAGCTTATCAAATCTTTTATGTAGCCAAATGTTGATCCTTATTTTAAATGGCTTTTTTTGGGGTTTCTGAAGGGACTATCCCTTTAAAGGGACGGGGCCCGGAGAGAGAGCCCCTCCCCCCACGAATGTTTCTGGAGGGAAAGGGAGGGGGGGGGGACTCTGGCGTCTGTGTCCATGCACCCTTTGGTTTAAACCCCTGTGGTCCCTGTTTTCCTCCGCTCTCTACGATAGATGTGACGCAGGGGCCCTGGTGTTTTCTATAACCCTGATATGTTTTTGGAAAATGGGGACTATTTTAATACGTACAGATCAGGATGTAAATTTACTTTTGTTTCCCCTGTATTAGTGGGGCCCATCCTGAGTTAGTAAACACTTCCCTTTTTTGTTGCTGGAGTTTGTGGAGCCCTTGAAAGCTAAGCAGGGGATATGGGAAAACCCAGGGCATCCCCTCGGCTTTTATTACATACACAGCAGCTTCACGAACCTTTTACCCCTCATTAAATCAGCCCTCTCCTGAAAACAGCCCTAGGCAGGCACACACAGGGTGAACTCTGGAGCAAACCCCCCCCCCCCCCCTGTTTTAAGAAGTTACGTAGCTGCCGGTGTGCTGATGGGAGGGGGGAGGGGAGCAGAAGGGGCAGACCAAAAAGCACGCCTCATTTCAATTACCAGGGCATGACAGGCTGGAAAGCTCGTAATGAGACAACCCCTTTAAATAGTTTTACTTCTTTCCCCTGCAAAAAAGTTCCAAACCCCTCAAAAATTTTTCCACTTGGAACCCCATAAAAACTTGGATTTTCCGGTTCCGGCCCCGGGGGCTTTAAAGATGGGGTGAGGTTTCGGTCCCCGCGCCCCCCCGGTTTTATACCGCCATTAGTGCGCAAAGCAGCGCTGACCTGGCCAAAACCCGTGGGAGTAGCTCCCCCGAGAAACCGGAGCATACCCCCGGACGTTAATCCCCGAGTCGGGCCTTTGCGGTCACTCGGCCCCTGGGGGCACGGAACGAGCAGCCACAGGGGGCCGGCCTGCTTCCCTGAATGCGGCAGCAGGGGTTGAACGGGGGCCCAGAAACCCCGCGGAGGGGGGGCCAACTGAGCGGGGGGACTTGCCGGGTAAGGGACCTACGGCCACCCCCGTACACCCCTGCCAGGGAAATGCCCCCCACCCCCAACCCCAAAGCACTGGAGGCCCCCATTACATCCCTCCTGGGGAGATAAGCCAGACTAAAAAAAAACCCCCAGGAGGGCTGGGGGTGCACGCGGCCCCCGTGCATATTTAAAGGGCCCACGGACCCCAATACTCTGCATACTAATAGTGAAAGGGCCCAACACCTGCTGATTGCACGGCGGATACTTTGGCGCTCAGAGGGACAAAAACCCCCCCCAGGGTTCTGGCGCCCCAAATTCCCTGATGGAGAAGTATTTACTTGTAGCGCCCAAAAGCCCGGGAGCTGCACGGGAAAAAGCCGAAAGTTAACCTAAAATGGTTTTCCCGCCGGCCCGGCGTGCCGGCCAGGGGAAATAGGGGAAAGGGAACCACGCAGTCCCAGCGCAGAAAGGGGGAGGGGGATACGCGGATTTTTCCTTTAGAAACCTTGCTCAGGGGGACCCCGGGGCTCGCCGACCCCAGCCTGCACTGTGCCGATTGATTACAAGCTCCGGGCTACAGAAGTGGCAAGACAAATAGCACCAAAACCTTTCAAGCGGTTTTGAATAAAACCGCCCGGGCCCTCTCTGCTCAAGCTGCCGGGGATGTTCAAGCTCACTCTGCCAGATCGAAAAATTTAGAGGAACAGAAAAAATGACCTGGAAAATGAAAACCCACCCATTTAAACCCCCTCTAAAGCTTGGGGCCAAAAACTGGTGCAGAAAAACGCATCGAAGACCGGGAAAAAACCGCTCCAGGCGGAGAACCGAGGCTAGGGGGGTTCCCCCTGTTTAATTTTTTCGTTTCAAAAGCGCGCCCCCTTAAACCCCCTCTGCCAGGAAGAGCTGCCCGCTCCCCTGGGCATAAAACCATGGCTGCCGTATCGAGAGAATAAAACCAAAGGTAGGCCCGGGGGAAACAGCCCAACATTTTAAGTCTCAAAAACGGCAGAAGGCCGCACTTTTGAAAAGGGTTTCCCTGGATTTTAAATGAAAGGGCCCTTAAAACCCCTGAGGGGGGTTTTTCGCAGGCTCAACAACCCAAACTACTACTCCGGGGCAAAAAGTGTACTTTTTGAAGTTTTCTCTGCAGAGGTCTCCCAGAAGAGGCGGCCTTCAGCAAACTCTGTACGGCACTATTTCAAAAGAAGATCCGATTCCAGATTTTGTCCCCGGCCCAAACCCTCAAGGTGCTGGCCCTGAGGGGCCCCCCCCCGGTTCTTAAACTCGGCTGGGAAAGCAGAAGAAGATTGCGCGCCCCTTATGAGCTCCGAGGGTTACCCGTCCCCAAAAACCCCCAGCGGTCACCCGATCCCCTGGGGAGACTGCAGCTGATACCCTTGAGCCCTCCGGGAGGAGACAGAAAGGACCTCTTTTGGGGGCCTCGCTCGCGATCTTGTAAACCACCTCCATTTTCGCCTAAAAAAAAAGCCGTCACCCGAGACGGGGGACGGGGAGGGGCTCTCCCCCTGACTGGGAAAAGGAAAAACCCTGCTGGGCGAGGATAAGGTTCGGGGGGAGGGGGAGGGAGGGTGGACTGTTTGAACACCCTTGGATCTTTTTCCCTTTGTATAGAAGGCAAGGTTGCCCATAGGGGTCCTTCTAGACTTTCTGGGACTGTTTGGGGTTTGAAAATTGCTCTCCCCCCTATTGTTTATGGGCCCAACCCCTGAAAACCTCTAGAAATTTCAATGGTTTTTCCCGGTGGGGGGGGGGGGGGAAAAGGGTTTTGTCGGGGAAAAGTTTCTTCATGCAAATTTGGAAAAAGGACCCTTTCCCAAACGCATTAAAGGGGGGGGGCCCGCAAACCCCCCCATCAGCTTTTTTTTTAGTTCTTGCCAAATTGGAAATTTTTTCAGGGTTTTATTATGCCAGTTTCCCGGTTTACCCCCCAATTTGTCTATTTTTCCCCACTGCGTCCATTTTTCTTTCTCTGCTTAGTGCCCCAAAAAATTTTCCCTTTAAAAAGGGCCCTTCCCTTTCCGGAAACATCATTTCCAGCCCAAAACCCCTCTCCCATATCGAGATATCCTTTATTGCGGATATCCCCTGGAAAAAAAGGGCTCCGTTTCCCCCAAAATTTAAAAAGGATGAAGGTGACCCGGATCTAAAGAGGCTCCGCCCTGATGTGGTCCTCCCTGCGGGAAAACCCTTTTTCTGAAAGTGATGCCCTTTAAAGCGATTGGGGGAAAGCTTTTGGGGGGGCCACCCCTTTTGGGCCCCCGTCTTTGTTGGGAAAGGCGGGGGGTTAGTCACGCTTATCCAAAAAAATTTTCCCCTTTTGACTGTTTCCATGAGCATAAACCCCGGAGGGTAGAGTCTCAATTAGTCATTAAGGGGGGAAAAAATGTGATATAAGCTCTTTAATATCTATGGGCCCAATGGTCGGGAAACCCCGGGTTTTTTTAAGGAGTTAGCGGGAGAGGATTTGCACCGTTAAAAAACCAAAGCCAAATTATTGGAGGAGACATAAACCCCCGGGTTGTAGTTCAGGTCAAAAGATAAAAGGGGAGGTCCGGCACCCCAAGGGTAAAAAGCAAGGGCTTTTCCCACGTCTAAAAAAGGGAGTCTTAGGCCACCTCATGGACTCCGTATTTCTTCATAAATTGCTGGGGGAGAGCGAAAACCCCGGGGAAGGAAGGGGACTACACTTATTTTCCCCCGGGTTAAACCAAGTCATGGTTTTGGTTGACCATCTTTGGTTTCGGGACTCCCCCCAAACCCCAGAGTCAAAAAATGAAAAAAATTCTAAAACTTGGTCATCTTGATCACCCCAAAAATTTTCTCATTTGATTTGAGGGAAATTTTTTTCCAAGGGGTACGATTTTTTCGGGAAATTTCCTGCCTATCTCGCAAAGAAAGATTCATTCGCTGAGATGGTTAGGGGTTGGTGGATGACTTAAAGCTTTGGATAACTTGACTCCCGGGGCGACCCTCACTATATTGGACAACAGCGAAGGCGGGTTTCTTAGAGGCAGGGTCAAAAGCCTATACCTCTGTCTATAAAAAGCAAACGGAAAGGGGGCGTTTCCCGACTGCCCCAGAAAGAGTTAGGGAGCCTATAAGCCTTTTTTGGAGATAGCTCTGATAAGCCCAAGCGGGACTGGGAACAGGCCAAAAGGGAATTCGACCTTTTTGGGAGACGCACAGAGGAATTTTCATAGGGCACACCCTTTCACTCCACACCCCTTCAGGTACGAAACAAACCCCGGGGAAAATTTTTTTCCCGGGCCCGCTGAAAGGGGCCTAAAAAACCCGCGCACTTTCAAGCTCTCCCCAACCAGAAGGTACTATTAAACCCCTGACCGGGGAAAGATAAATGACAAGTCAGACAATTTTTTTGGGCCCCACTGTACTCATCGAGAGTCAATTTCAAGTAGAGGGGGTGGACCGGGGGGATTCCTCTCTAAAGTCAAATTCGCCTTTTTCAGATTCCCGAGGGAGGAAATGAATGGGAAAATAATGAGGGAGGGAGGTTTAAGAGGCTATTCGCCACCCTTTAAGGCAGGCAAGGCCCCCGGGGCCTGATGGGGTTTTTGGGGAGGATCAAAAAACCCGAGTGATCGTTTACCCCCATCCTCACCGAATATTTCAAATCAATTTTTCATAATGAGCCCCGTTCGCCCAGAATCAAAAAACGCTTTTCATTAAAAATTTTCCCCCAAGGGAAGGGAAAGGGCCCGCTGTTCCCCGATCATTTTAGTCCCAAAATTTCCCCCATAGACATTTGAAACCCAAAAAAACTTGTCTAAGATACTGGCTGATCCCTCGCCGGGGTTTTATGCGCAGTTGATTGGGGCCCCCCCAAAGGGTTTCATCAAGGGAAAAGCGGCGGTGGGAAAAAATCAGGAAAATGGGTTGGGAGTATTGGGGAAAAAGTCCGACACCCAAAAAAAATGCCGGAGGAGGCCTTCCCGGTGGCCCCCGATGCAGAAAAAGGGCCCTTTTATAACGTGCGAAAAGGGGCTGGCTTTGGTTTTTTCCTGGTTTCCATGGGAATTACAGGGCGTTTTTGGTGGTCCTCTCTGCCCTCTTTGATTCCCCAAAGCCCCAAAATTTATACCCCCGGGGTTCCTTTCTTTCCCAAAAAAACCCCCCTCCAGAAAGGGGCCCAAGGAGGGGGGTCAGCTTTTTCCCCCCTTTCTTTTTAATTTGGCCTTTAAAAACCCTTGGAAGGGTACTTGAGGGTTCTGTCCTTTTCCCGGGGGGGCCGGGTAGGAGACAAAGAGGTGAAAAACCGCTTGTTTGAGCGATTTCATTTCTATTCAGTCTGGGTCCCCTGACCCAGCTCTTCCAGTGCTGGGTTGCTCGATTTTTCTGCACGTATCAGGGATTTAAAATAAAAAGTTTTCCCAAGAGTGAATTGTTAGAAATTGGCCGAAGCTTTTCCAGGGCCCAGTGGGCGAAATGGGGGTTTGACATTTCCCGGCTCAGGAACACATCACTTTTTGGGTTTCAAGGTGGGTCGGGGCACAGACTCGATGTTTTAAGTTAAAAATTCCCCCCCTTAATTTAAAAAAAAATCTCCCAGGACCTGAAGCGTTTTGGGCCCCACTGCCCCTTTCACTTGCCGGTAGATGTCACGCCATAAAAATGGTCTGCTTCCCCCAGCTGCTATTTCCCCCTACAGGGCCCTCCCATTCCTGCTCAAAAAATACAGACATCAACCAAAATTAACTCATGCTTCTCCAGATTTTTAAAGGGCAGGGAAAAAAACCCCGTATTGCGCTACATAAACTGATCCCGCCATGTTAGGGGTTATAAAACCCGGGTTGTCGGACTCGGCCCCATGCTAGACTGGTTGGGGGTCGCTCCCGCTTCTCAAATTGGGAATTAGAAAAAGCGTTAAGGCCCCCCTTTTTCCCCCCAAGGGCCTTTCTCCATACCCGGGTTCTAAAATTGCCCTTTTCTGTTAAGTTTTTCCCCCCCGTTCCCAGACACAATAATGGGTGGAAAAAAGGGTGAGGGAAAAGTTAGGCCTTTTTCCCTTTCCCCCTCCCCAAGGACCCTGCCCATTTGGGACCCCCCCGAGTTTCCCCTGGGTCAGAGCAAACCGATGTTTTGGAAGTGGGGGGGGGGCAGGTTGGGCCCAACCGGGGGGGACAAATTTTGCAAGTGAGTTCTCGGAGATGGCTAAAACCCTCGGAGAAAGCTGGGGAGGTTTCCTTACCCCAAAAAAACAGCTTTTGGCTGCCTATAAACTCTTCTATTTCTGTAATGGGAGACTAAGAGATGTCTCCAAGGAGGGCCCTTTCCAAAATATTTTGAATTTTGTCACCCCTCACAGGGGACATATTGTCTATCGAGGCTTTTATGCTGACCCTGAGAGGGTTTGGGGCAGGAAAAGGGTGCTTCTGGGCATTCCACTTTCTGGAGCCGCCGATTGGGGAAAGCCCCGTTCCCCGATAAGAAACCCCAAAGGGGTTTTGGTGACCATTTGGAAAAAAACATCATCTGCAAGAAACTGGCGGGAAAAGGGACTTCCCAAAATTTTAAAACTAACGCCATCTACGCCTTCAATCTCCCCCCCTTTTCGAACTTCCCGATAGGGTTTCCCCGAACTTTCCCTAAAAAGCGGGGAAACATAAAAGGGCCTATGGCCCCGGTCTGTGGGAATGCAGCTATTTCACAAAACCCAAAGGGACACTGTTCCCTTTGTATATTCAGCTTTTACTTCGGGGTTCCCCCTAGAGAAAAAAACTATGAAAAATCCTGATCTTCCATGCCCCCCCGGCCTCCGGACACGGGATGGGAGTTTGGGGGTTTTGAGGGGTTTAGCTCCCCTCCACCCGGGTTTTCCCGGGGGAAAAGTTCAATTGGGCCCCTTTTTGGGAGCATAACGAAGCCTCTTGCAGTTAAGGTTTAAAGGGCCCCTCTCCCCTCAATCCGGGGTCATAAAACAGTGGAGGATTATTCATAGCGGGAAGACTGGGGACGAGGGGGGCGTAAGGGATCCCAACCCCAGGGTTCTTCAGACGTTGGAGAACCTTCCCTAGAAAAAATTTTTTTGGGGGTTTTTCTGACAGAGAGATAGAAGCCCTTATGCGAGGGGTTTAAGTATACCCATTGGTATTTTTGGGGGGGAATTTGGGGGGACGCTGGGGAGGGGCTTTAGGTCTGAGGAACTTTGGCCTTGAGTACGAGGGGTTTCCCTTAAGCCCCCGCACGGTACGAGAGATGAAAATAGGACGCAGTTGCACTTTAGTTGTGTTGATATTTTGTTTAAATTTTAAATTTTTTTTATACCCTTTTTTTAAATTTTATGTTTTTTCTCTGTATGTTAAATTTTTTCTATTCCCCGGGACAGGCCCGGATATTATGCAAATGTGTGATATGACCACTATTACATGTCAGAGATATGTGTTTATTGTTTAAATGTTTGAAAATGCAACAAAATTTATTTAAAAAAAAAAAAAAAAAAAAACTTGCAGAACATGACAACTATCCTTATGAAGCAAGTTAATACGATATAATGGTTTAGCATACATAGTAATGGTCAGGTGTTGCTGGTCCCTAATAACCTCCACATCCAAAAACTGGATAGATTTATCACTCCTTATATCAAACTTGATAAGAGGGTAGCAACTATTGAGATATTTGACAAATTCATCCAGACGCTCGACAGTGCCAGGCCAGAGGACGAGCACGTCGTTAACATAGCGTAGCCACGTTAGAACATTTGAAGCAAAAAGAGACCAAGTGAGATGGATTTTTTTTTTTTAAATAAATTAATTAGCATAAATTGGGGTTCCCCAGTAGCTGCAAGTTGGGGTATGTTTACATGGTGAATTTGCGGAGCATAACTGCATTGCAATGCGCCTACCTGATGTACACCCCTGCAAATACAGTAAAATCAAAGCACTTATTGAGTGCTATGATTTCCTAGCGTATTTCCCAGGACACAGTACACACCCGTAAAAAGAAGTGACTTTCAGTAGCGCTCCCCCGGCTCCTTTTCACTTTCCCCGATGCGTACTCGCCCGAAAGAAGTATTCCAGTACGCGTTGGGGAAAGTGAATAGGAGCCGGGGGAGCGCTACGGAAAGTTCGCGCTGGTCAGCTTGTACCTTCAACAGCAGGCATACAGTGGCGCGCGCAGGTACACGCCCCTATACGCTGAATGAACGTAACCTAATAGTCACTACCAAAACAACAAAAAAATGTTGTCAAAACCACATCCAATAAGGACATAAAGGAAATCTGAAAATTAGAAAGAGTTGAATCATCACAAAAGGCTTCTCTTATTGCACGTCAGCCATATTCATAAGGAATGCTGTGAAGAGGGTTTTGATATCCCTAGTGCAAACAACGCAATTGGCACAGCTAGATAGTCTTCAAAAGCACCTCAATCTCGGGTCTACCATTAGGAACTCCTCAATAGATCCCAGTACCACAGAAACCTGAGAGCATTATTTTAAATTTCAGGTTAATTTATTGCAACAACCATACAAAGTAGACATTTAAACGTAATTGCCAATAGTAGTGCGTGGTGTTCTACAGATGGTATGTCCAGGTGTCTTTAGTCCATCGGAGTCCACATAGGTAATTGGAGATAGCCATTGGGCAGACAGCAGTCCACACAGCTGATGTTTAGAAGGGTGGAGCCTTCTTTCTCAAGCGTGTACAAGTCAGTAGGTTGAGCCATAATATACTACCCGACAAGTTTAAATAAGAATATGAAATAGAAGTAATGTGGTACATATGAATAAGGCTGTTAATGTGTACTATATAATGGCTCAACCTACTGACTTGCGCACTCTTGAGAAAGAAGGCTCTGTCCTTCAAAATGTCACACACAGCTGTGTGGACTGCTGTATCCTTCTAAGAAATTGTCCTGTATCCTTCACGCAGTTGCTATCACATCCTACAAGTTTCTGCAAAAATTAATCAACATACACTGCAAGGCGCTCAAACACTGAATTAACCCCTGATACTGTTGAAGGTGAAGACTGAACCCACTTGTGCACCTTAGGCACCAAGTATAAGGGTAAGTTCACACGGTGTCTTTTTAGTCCTTACTTCGGGGCGTCATTGCACTGCAAGGCCCCCTGAAGTAGGGACTGTAACTATGATAATCATAGCCCTCATTGAGTGCTATGATTACCCTTCATTTTCCCCAACGCATACTGTGTACCGGGAGAAAGAAGTGATATGTCACTTCTTCCCGGCACTTACGCGCCAGGGATAATGAGAGTGAATGGAGCCAGTCCTGCAGCATTTTAGAAGCACATGCTGGGCAGCACATACTTCTAAATCAACTCGACGTCCTACGGCACACACAGGTCTGTGGCGCAAGACGCTGTGTGAACATACCCATACACCAGGGTATTGAACCATTAACAAATAGTTAGTATAGCTGGAAATTGGAAATCAACCCCATAGTACATGCCTTCTTCAATAACCCATTAATAGCTTTCTTAAAATCCTTTCTACGTCAGGGGTTTGCAACGTCGGCTCTGCAGCTGTTGGGAAACTACATCTCCCATCATTCCCCATGATATAGATTATATAAATCAGGGGTGTCAAACTGCGGCCCTCCAGCTATTGGGAAACTACAGCTCCCATCATGCCCACTGTAATAGATTATATAAATACACGATGGGCGTTGTAGTTTCCCAACAGCTGGAGGGCCGCAGTTTGACACCAGTGATATAAATGCTTGATGGGAGTTGTAGTTTCTCAACAGCTGGAGAGCTGATGTTGCAGACCCTTGTTCTACGTCCTATTTATATGTCAAAGTGTAAGGTGTGTTATGGTTTTCCAAAGCAACAGAAAATCTACATTGCTACCCAGTCCTTCAAAGTTGGGGGACTGGGTAGCAAACCCCAAATGGTGCATGATTAATTTTTAATAGCTAAACATTGCATAATAACCAAAAGCACTGTATCTAATGTACCTACCTTAACCTACCTTTATTACAGCTGTTCATGGGACTGGGCAGACAGGAACCAATGCGACGTTAAGAAAAACAGACCAAACACGTTTTGGAAAATCTTTATTGTAACACATAAACAGAAATGAAGGACTGGATGGCTCCTTTTTGTTGTACCCAGTGTTAGGGTATGTTCACACGGCATTTTTGGATCTGATTTTGGATTCACTTTGAAACTGAAAATCGAATTTAAAAAACGCAGCATCAATCAGATCCACAACGCATCCAACACGCAGCTGCATGTTGGATGCGTTTTGGCTGCAGCAGGATCGCACCCTATAGTTTATAATAGGATCATGTCAATTCTTAGGCTATGTGCATACGATGTATTGCGGTGCATACAGTACGCGCCGCAGTACATCGTGTCTTTTGGGAGCCCGCCGGCCCCATAGACATGCATTACTCACGGCGCTTTCGTCACTTATCTCCCCGCGCGCACAATACGATCGTATTGTACGAGCGGGGAGAGGAGGCGTAATTCATAGTTCTCTATAAGAACTATGGATTACCGTTATTTCGGTGCGCATCTCGCCCATATTAGAGCGCAAATATGCGGCGAAATGCGCAACGAAATTACCCCGTGTGAACATACCCTTAGAACGGATCCGAAAGACGCAACTAAACATGCATCAGCGATCACTCGCCTGAACGCCGATGCGTGTTTTACATTGCATTCAATGTAAATCACACTGCACATTGTCAGATGCGTGTTTGGGTCCATTTAGGGTCCAATAGACGGATCTAAAAACGCATCTAAAAACGTATGTACACACGGACAGAACACGCCGTGTGAACATACTCTTATAGATAGAAGCAACTGGATGGTAAACTGGGAGCTTTGGAGATTTAGGGGCACATGTATGAGAAGTGTCTAGGTCTAAAACTCACTTTGTTGCCCATAGCAACCAATCAGAGCGCCCCTCTCATTTTTACAAAGCACTATATGGAATGAAAAGGGCACGCTGATTGGTTGTTATGGGCTCTGATTGGTTGCTATGGGCAACAAAGTGAGTTTTAGACCTAGACAGTCTTCATACATGTGGCCCATAATCTTCTGTGCTTGTACAGCAAACATCCAGATGTTTTTCATAATGAATTCCATCTATGTATGTATGATGTATTCATCCTATATACAGAATAATTCCCTATTTTTTCTGTATCTCAACACAGTCATCCATAATGTAGACTAGATCAGTTTAAAGGGGTTGTCCACCTTGTAAGAAAATGATGTCAGCCGCCTCTGGGGTACCAGAAAAATTTTTAAAAAAACTTATACTAACCTTCCTTTGGTCCTCGGTTCCAGCGCCGCATCTCCCAGGTCTTCTGTTGACATGCCATCACTTCAGAACGGGGACGTCACTGCTGTAGCCACTAATTGTTGACAGCAGTCACGTGCGTTTATTTTCATCACCATTCAGAGCGGTTTACTTCCAAACGGTGATGTAAATTAGAGGCACTTCCTATAGAGGTGACATCCCCATTCAGAAGTGACGGGGTGTCAACACAAGACCTGGGAGATGCGGCGCTGGAACCAGAAGAAGGCAAGTTTACGGGGATTTTTTTACTTTACTGGGACCCCAGGAGTTGATGGTATAATTTGGACACCAGGTGGACAATTCCTTTAAAGATCTCTCAGCTTTAATATATTACTACGGGCTTGAATGGTTTTGCTGTATGTCATTTAGTATCTGCTCACCCTACATATGCAATCGAGTTTACATTTGCTAATATGTAACATGATATTTCCTTTGGTGTATAAGTGTATGTTCACACGGCGTATTTGCAGTGCGTACTTCGGGGCCTAATTGAGCGGCAGCGCACCCGACGTATGCCTCACAAATATGGGACCATCATGCCCCTCACTGAGCCCTCGGATTACCCGTCCATTTCCCTGCTACACAGCATGTGCCCGTAAAAAGAAGTCACATGCCGGGCAAAGTGAATGGGAGCCACTGTTGAAAGTACGCCCTGGCCAGAACGTACTTTCAACAACAGGCGGATAGCTGCACACACAGGTACTCGCTGTTAAACGCGGTGTGAACCCGGGATGAGTATTACCTGTTAAAAGGAGTTATCTCACTACAGTCATTGATATTGTTAAGATAAGACATCGTTGTCTGATAGGCGCGGGTCCCACCTCTGGGATAGAATATCGCTAGAATATGCCTTTACTGTACTTTGGGACCCACGCCTATCTCCTAAACAAGCCCCAAAACCCTCCCATAAACATGTATGGGAGTTCAGAGTTTAGACAAGCGGCGATGCTCGGCTGAAATCGGAACTCCCATTCATGTCTATGGGAGAGTCCCGACCACCAATCTGTTCAGAATGGAGAGGTTTCGGGGCTCGTTTAGGAAATAGGTGCGAGTCCCAGACGTGAGACCCGCACCTATCAGACAATGATGGCGTTTCCTAGCAATATTCTATCCCAGAGGTGGGACCCGCACCTAATAGACATTGCTGGCGTATCCTTGCAATATCAGTGTCTGCAGTGAGACAACCCCTTTAAGTGAAGATGACATGGTACATACATGTGATTCTGGTGACCGCAGCCTGTAAATTGCAATTCTGGTGAATCCACACATCAAAATGATGCTTTACTCCTAACACTGAGTGGACCATTTCTGGTGAGTGCCAAACCCCACAATGTGACTATTGTAAGTGACCCCTTATAACGCCACTGGACATCCAGCCAACATTGGAATATCCGCCCGATCTGATTTATATGTGTTGCTGCGTCTTTAATAAATTGTCATCACATTAATCGGGTCAGGAATTTATCCTTTAGTGACCATAAATACCTTGATATCACAGCCCTGACTATATCCCAACGATGGCTGGAGAGACATCCGCTCATTCGTGTGTTCCTCTCTAACAGCAGTGAGATCTCAGAGACCTACTAAGGAGGAATCACACCGCCTCCATGACAAATGAATGGGGTGATCTCCCTGGGCACAGGATTTTGACACCTGACAGCACATGGTGGCTTTAGATCTCTGGATGTGAGGCTATGACCCGCTATAAACAGCCCAATCCCAGTGAATAGTGCCATGTAGATACACCTGCCAAGCACAGAGAACAAAGGCATAGTCACCTCCTTATCAGTCATTGTCCGGGGGGTCCATAGGGCAAACACTAGTAATGGTAACAGATGGTAACCATTGTAATGTGATATTACCTGCTATCAGCTCCCCCAGAGGATGAGGACCCCTGTGGACCCCCTGATCTACTGCTACAGATCTAAAATACCTTTGTGTCATGGTACCAGCCCCCCAACCTAAGAACTCTGGGCCTTATGTATGAAAGCTGTCTAGCATGAAGACTGTCTGTTGCCCATAGCAACCAATCAGAGCCCATAGCAACCGATCAGAGCTCATAGCAACCAGAGCCCATAGCAACCAATCAGAGCTCTGCTTTCATTCTGAGTTGTTGCAATGGGCAACAAACACAGTCTTACTGCTAGACACTTTTCATACATAAGGCCCTCTGTGTCCGAGCGGATGTGATGACATCACCCTGTACTGCATATATAGACATATACAGTACCTGTGTAAATAGGAGTAATGCATGTATTTGTGTGCCTCTGCATCTCACCCTCTATTCTCAAAGCACTGAGCAGAGGTTGATCTGCACTCCCATAGCTTTATCACCGATCACTATACAGTGATAAGTGATCACAGAGAAGAAATAGTTTAAAATCACTGTACCTGTCACCGGCGGACCAGCAGAGATGAAGGGTTTATGAAGCACAGGCTGAAAACTCTAGGAACAGAAAAGAGGAAGAGATCAGTGATGGGGCGGTGAAAGCGTTAACAGACCATCCTGATCGTTTAAGGGCTGACGGGGTCTATGGTCTGTAAGTAAAGGGTTTATGTAGCACATATTCATAGTATAAGGTGACATATTCTGCCAAGGACCTGAAATACCTTTGTGTCACTGCACCAGTCCCTCCACCTAATACCTCTGTGTCTGAGTGGATGACATCACCCTGTATAGCACATATAGACAAATGCAGTACCTGTATATAGTTGTGTGCCTCTGCATCCGGCGCCGCTGTTTTCCTACACAGCCCTGCACCCCCAAAGCTACACCAGTAATTGTTATACAATGATAAGTATTCACACAGTAGAAATGGTCTAAAATCACTGTACCTGACATGGGCGGATCAGCAGACGAAGGGTCGATGACACGCAGGCTGATACTATAGGAATAGAAAAGAGGGAACAGATCAGTAATAGGGCAATGGAAGGGTCTATAGACCAACCTGATCATGTAAAGAAACAACTGAAGGGTTAATGGGGGCTGCTGTCTCTCAGAAAAGGGTCAACAAATCATGGCATTAAGAAGGTTAATAATGAATGCCAATATATTCTGTCACTAAAGGATTAATACATTGCATAGGGTGATATAATTCATCACTAGAGGGTTAATACAAACTATATGGCGAAATATTGTCACTAAAGAGCTAATACACAATATATGGAGATATATTCTGTCACTAAAGGGTTAATACATATGTTTAAAAAAAAATTATGTCAGATTAATACATAGTATATGATGAGAAGATCTTCCAGCTGCATTCAGATGCAATGGCAACAAATTCTGCCAGGAAAGTTTTTACTCAGAATATAGGTTGATATTTTCTGTCAGTAAAATGTGACTTCCTAAAAAATGTCAAAGAGAAGGGGAACATCTCTCCTTATGGAGAGCACCAGTTAAGGTGTGTAGTGTTTTGATCTGCAGATGCTTAGTAGTGGGCTGAAAGGCAATCAAAACACTACACACCTTAACTGGTGCTCTCCATAAGGAGAGATGTTCCCTTCTCTCAGCCACTCATTGCCTCCCACCAGTCAAGCCAATATCGCTCTGCTCTACACTGATGAGGGGCAAAACCCCGAAACGGCGTATGTAGATGAGCAATATTGGCTTGACAATTATTCCTTTTTGCTTCTCAAAGATTGAGTGAATCAGAAGTAAATTGAGGATTTGTTACAACCTATAGAGGGCGCAGTGAGCTTTCCAGCTCCTTTCCCATAATGCCTTGTGATAAAAAATGTCAATAAATTCTGTCAGAAAAAGATGAATTCATAAGATTTTGCGATAGATTCTGTCCGAAAGGGATAAAAAATCGGTATAACATGATTGATTTTGTCAGTAAGAGGTGAATATCTACAAATTAGTGATACATTATGTCAGTAAATAGTTATATATGATATCTTCTGTCAGCAAGAGGTGAATTTTTTCAAATATTTCAACATTTTCGGTCAAAAAAACATCTAATACCTGATATGTGACGATATTTTCTATCAGCAAAAGGTGAATTCATGTGATATTGCAGTAACTTCTGCCCGCAGAGTGTGAATTCCTAAAAGAAATGTAGATAAATTCTGTCAAAAGTGTTATTTTCTGTCAGTAAAGGTTTAATATGAAGTGTGTGATGATATTTGCTGTCAGTAAAGGTGTATTTTATAGTATAATATGACAACAGGTAAGTTCCTCAAAAAAGGCAACAAATTCTGTCAGTAAGGCCGTGTTCACACAGCTTACTCCCGACGGATTTGTGAGCCGTATATGAGCTCACAAATCCGCCGTGAATAAGGGGCGGGGCGGGGGCGGGGCCGAGCGCGGCGGGGGCGCCGCTCCCGGCTCCATAGACAATGCATTGTTTACGGCGGATTCGCCGAGCGGGGAGGAGCGACGGATTCCACTGTTCTCTATGAGAGCAGTGGATTACCGTAATTGCTGCAGCGGATTGGCGCCGTACTGCAGCGCAAATCCGGTGCGCAGTACGGCGCCAATCCGCGGCAAAATAAGCCGTGTGAACGAGGCCTAAAGGTTTTATTCACAGGATAGGATGACATTTTCTGTCAGAAAAAGGTGAATTTATAAGATATTGCAATCAATTCTGTCAGCAAAAGGTAAATTTATTCAAATATTTCGACATTTTCTGTCAATAAACATCTAATACCTGATATATGACGATATTTTCTGTCAGCAAAAGGTGAATTCACGTGAAATTGAAGTAAATTCTGTCAGCAGAGTGTGAATTCCTAAAAGAAATGTAGATAAATTCTGTCAGTAAAGGTTTGATTCATAACAAATGATATTTTCTGTCAGAAAAAAACAAGATACTGCAATAAATGCTGTCACTATAAGTTTAATACATAATACAAGGTGAATTTTTCTGACAGTAAATGTTTTTAATCACAAAAATTATGATATTCTCTGTCAGAAACAGTTTAATCTATAAGATATTGTAATACATTCTGTCGGCAAAAGGTACATTTATTACAATAGGTGATATTTTCTGTCGATAAACTGTTAATACATAATATAGGATGATATTTTCATTCAGAAAAAGTAGAATTTATAAATAATGTCGAAAGTTTCAGTCAGAAAAAGGTGAATTCATAAAAAAATTCAATATTTTCTGTCAGAAAAATGTCAATTTATTTCAAAATTTAAAAATTTTGCTTCAGAAAAAAGTCAATTTATAAAAAAAATCAATATTTTGTCAGAGAAAGGTGAATTTATATAAAAAAGTCAAAATTTTCTGGCAGAAATAAAGGGAATTTATAAATAATATCTATTTTCTGTCAGAAAAAGGTGGGTTTTTTTACAAAATTTCCATATTTTCAGTCAGAAAAAGAGAGAATTAATAAAAAAAGTAAAAATTTTCTGTCAGAAAAAAGTTGATTTATAAAAAAAGTCGACAATTTCTGTCATAAAAAGGTGAATTTATTCAAAATATCAAAATTTTCTGTCAGAAAAGGGCGAATTTATAAAATATGTCGATATTTTCTGTCAAAAAGTGGTACATTTTAAAAAATTGTTAAAAATTTTTTGTCAGAAAAGGGTGAATTCAAAAATATTTAAATAAATTTCAATATTTCCTGTCAGAAAAAGGTGAATTTATAAAAAAATTTATATTTTCTGTCAGAAAAAGGTGAATTTAAAAGATATTGCAATAAATTCTGTCAGCAAAAGGTGTATTTATTAATAAATTTTAATATTTTCTGACAGAAAAAAGTGAATTTATAAAAATTGTTGATATTTCTGTCAGAAAAGGGTGAATTTATACAAAATATCAAATTTGCGGTCAGAAAAAAGTGAATTTATAAAAAATGTCGATATTTTCTGTCAGAAAAAGGTAAATTTATTAAAAAAAAAGTTGATAATCTGTCAGAAAAAGGTGAATTAATAAAAAATTTAGATATTTACTGTCACAAAGCGGTGACATTTTAAAAAATGTTGACATTTTCTGTCAGAAAAGGCTGAATTTAAACGATATTGCAATAAATTCTGTCTGGAAAAGGTAACTTTATTAATAAATTTAAAAATTTTGTCAGAAAAAGGTTAATTTATAATAAATATCGATATTTTCTGTCAGAAAAATGTGAATTTATGTGAAATATCAAACTTATCTGTCAGAAAAAGGTGAATTTATATAAAATATAAACATTTTCTGTCAGAAAAAGGTGAATTTTTAAAAAAATGGCGAAATTTTCTGTCAGAAAAAGGTGACTTCATATAAAATATAAACATTTTCTGTCAGAAAAAAGGTAAATTTAAAAGATATTGCAATAAATTGTCAGCAAAAGATAAATTTATTAATAAATTTCATTATTTTCTGTCAGAAAATGTGAATTTATAAAAAAAAATGATATTTTCTGTCAGAAAAAGGTGAATTAATAAAAAATGTAGACATTTCCTGTCAGAAAATGGTGAATTTTTAAAAAAGTTAAATTTTCTGTCAGAAAAGGGTGAATTTAAAAGATATTGCAATAAATTCTGTAGCAAAAGGTAAATTTATTAATACATTTCAAGATTTTCTGTCAAAAAAGGTGAATTTATAAAAAATTTTCGATATTCTGTCAGAACAAGGTGACTTTATACAAAATATAAAATTTTTCTGTCAGAAAAAGGTGAATATATAAATAATTTTGATATTTTCTGTCAGAAAATGGTGAATTTATCCAAAATATGAAAATTTTCTGTCAGAAAGTAGTGATTTTTTTAAAATGTTAAAATTTTCTATCAGAAAGTGGTGAATTTAAAAGATATTGCAATACATTCTTTGAGCAAAAGATACATTTATTAATAAATTTCAATATTTTCTGTCAGAAAGTGGTGAATTTATTAAAAATTTTGACATTTTCTGTCAATTAAGGATTAATACATCATATAAGGGAAAATTGTATTTCAGAAAAAGGCGAATTTATAAAAAATGTCGATATTTTCTGTCAGAAAAAGGTGAATTTATATAAAATATCAAATTTTTCTGTCAGAAAAAGGTGAATTTTTTTAAAAAAAAAAGTCGACATTTTCTGTCAGCAAAAGGTGAATTTTTAAAAAATGTTGACATTTTCTGTTAGAAAAAAGGTAAATTTAAAAGATATTGCAATAAATTGTCAGCAAAAGGTAAATTTATTAATAAATGTAAATATTTTCTGTCAGAAAAATGTGAATTTATAAAAAAAAAAGTCGATATTTCTGTCAGAAAAGGGTGAATTAATAAAAAATGCAGACATTTCCTGTCAGAAATTGGTGAATTTTTAAAAAATTTTGACATTTTCTGTCAAAAAAGGGTGAATTCAAAATATATTGCAATAAATTGTCAGCAAAAGGTAAATTTATTGATACATTTCAAGATTTTCTGTCAAAAAAGGTGAATTTATAAAAAATGTTGATATTTTCTGTCAGAACAAGGTGACTTTATACAAAATATCTACATTTTCTGTCAGAAAAAGGTGAAATTATAAAAAAAATGTTGACATTTTCTGTCATTAAAAGATTAAAACATCATCTAAGGGAACATTTTCTTTTAGAGAAAGGTGAATTCATAACATATTGCATTCACTCCTGCCAGCAAAAGGTACATTTATTTAAAACATGTCCATATTTTCCAACAGAAAATGGGAAATTCCTAAAAAAAAATGTCAATACATTCTGTCACTAACAATTTACTATAAGACATGGCAAGAAATTCTGTCACTAAAAGTTTAATACATATATATTTATTTTAATATATTTCCTGTCAAGTAACCAGGGAATAGAAGACATAGTCAGTAAGGGAGGGTGTTTTTTGTCAGTAAAGTGTTGCCGGAGGTTGTTTTGTGTAAGTAAAGTGTTGCTGGAGGGTGCTCTGTGTCCAGTAAAGTGTTGCCAGAGAGGGTTCTGTGTCAGTAAAGTGTTGCCGGAGGGCATTCTGTGTCAGTAAAGTGTTGCCGGAGGGTGTTCTGTGTCAGTAAAGTGTTGCCGGATGGTGTTCTGTGTCAGTAAATTAGTGTTTGGCGTAAGGGCCATTTCTGTGTCAGTAAAGTGTTGCCGGAGGGTGTTCTGTGTCAGTAAAGTGTTGCCGGAGGGTGTTCTCTGTCAGTAAATTGTTGCCGGAGGGTGTTCTCTGTCAGTAAGGTGTAGTCGGAGCATACCCTGTGTCAGTAAAACGTCCGGTAGAGTACCTTACAGCAGTAGACGTACAGCAGACATGCGCAGTTACCTCGTCTCCTCTCCGGCTCCGCCGCGGTCGTCGTCGTTGTCGTCTGAGAAGTGACTGTGAAGAGAAAAGCCCGCGCCCCGCGCGTGCAGAGTCGGTCAATCTGATTGGCGGAAAAAGGGAGCCAATCACAGAGCGCCTCATGCGCCCGCTTCTCAAAACATTCCTGAAGCGAAGCGACCGCGCTCTTCCTATTGGTCAGCCCCAGAGCGCTCTGCCAATCAGAAAAATAAACAGACCGCGGTATCCATAATAGATGACGTCACTTGGGGCAGGTTGCGCTATGCAGGTAAGTGAAAGATGCTAGTTGGAGGTGTTGCTATGCCAACTGGTTTCAGCTAAAGGCTACCCCAGACGGGCAGTGTGCACCTCCTGAGGGGTGTATGGGGGTAGATGTCGTGACCAACATACTCCCGATACCCCCAAGGCAGACATATACAGCCGAAGCTCACCCTGTGGCTGTATCTAAGCATTGTGTCAATCACCTGTCAAGATTATAAACCTGATGGAGACTGTATCGCACATCTAGGCTGAGATACACAGGCTCAGTGCAGAGTTTCACACAATAGCAGCTCAGCGAGGAGTATCAAATATAACAGATTAGATACACAGCTCAGCAGACGGTATCACACAGGATAGGCTTGATACATAGCCAAGCATAGTGTATCCCAACAAAACAGATAGGAATAGATACAACTCAGCAGAAATGGTTATCACAAACTGGATAATTAGATACACAGCTCAGCAGAGGGTCGGTATCACACAGGATGGATTAGATACACAGCTCAGCAGACAGTATCACACAGATAGGATTAGATCCACAGCTCAGCAGACAGTATCACACCAGGATGAAGGATTAGATATACATCTCAGCAAAGCCGTATCACACAGATCAGGACTAGATACACAGCTCTGCAACGGTATCACACAGGATAGGATTAGATACACAGCTCTGCAGACGTTAATCACACACCGGATAGGAATAGATACACAGCTCAGCAGATGGTATCACACAGTGATAAGATTAGATACAACAGCTCAGCAGACAGTATCACATGGAATTAGGATTAGATACACAGTTTTAGCAGACAAATCACACAGGGAATAGGATTAGATACACCGGCTCAGCAGACAGTATTACACAGGATAGGATTAGATACACAGCTCAGCATACTGTATCACACAGGAAAGGATTAGAATACAGCACACAGACAGTAATACAAAGGATAGGATTAGATACAACTAGAAGCATAGTATCACACAGGATAGGATAGATACAGACAATCTTGCATGACTATCACACAGGAAAGGATTTATATACACTGGCTCAGCAACTGTATCAAACGATAGATATAGATACAGCTCAGTAAACAAACGGTGTATCACACAGGATAGGGTTTGATTACACAGCTAAGCAGGATGGTACCACACAGGAGAGATAGATACACGGCTCAGCAGACGGAATCACCACAAGGTAGGTAATTAGAAACCAGCAAAGCAGAGGTATCACACAGGAGTAGGATTAAGTAAACACGGCTCAGCAGACGGTATCACACAGGATAGGATTAGATACGCAGCACAGCAGAAAGGGTATCACACGATAGGGTTTAGATACACAGCTCCCTGGCTACGATACACTTGCACTGTGCTCAGCTCTCTGGTTGCCAGGATTCCCCTCAGAGCAGCTGCGGTTTCAGTTCCCCGAAGCTTGCACTCTATAGGACCGGCAGGGTATGCGGATCAGGCTGCCCCTCCTATACCAGGCTCAGGTGTCTCTATCCCCTGGGGGAGTCTTAAGCCGGCAATGCCCGGAGCTGCTCTCTGAATGGCGGCTTTCTTCTGGGGTTGAACGTATTTAGCTTTCAGTGACCCCCAGAACTGCGGGATGAGCTGCAGTGTCCACTCCCCAAACACTGGGTTATGTTTTTTAGGGGTGCCGCCCTATTCCTCCTTCCACCCCTATAGAAGCCATTCAGGATCGCAGGAATCAGGCGCAACTTAGGTTTCAAACAAACTATTTTGGTTGAGCATTTTTTTAGATGTTACCCTATCGCAGCCTCCCCTCCTGTCGCAGCCCCAATCCTGAGGCAGAGCCTCTCCCTCCTGTCCACACCCCAATCCTTGTGCAAAGCCTCCCCTCCTGTCGCAGCCTCCCCTCCTGTGGCAGCCTCCCCTCTTGTCGCAGCCCCCCCTCCTGTCGCAGAAGCCCCAATTCCTGTCCGCAGTAAGAGCCCCAATCCGTCGCAGCTCCCCCCTCCTGTCTCTGCCTTCCCCTCCTGTCGCCAGAGGCCTCCCCTTCCTGCGTCGCTGCCTCCCTCCTGTCGCAGCCTCCCTTCCTGTCGCAGCCTCCCTTCCTTTCCCTTCCTGTCGGCTGCCCCCCTCCTGTCGCAGCCTCCCCTCCTGTCGCTAGCCCCTCCCCTCCTGTCCCCGTCGCAGCCTCCACTCGTCGCAGCCTCGCCTCCAGTTGCAGGCCCCAATCCTTGTTCAGCAGTCTCCCTTCCTGTCGCAGTCTCCCTTCACCTCCTGTCCCGCAGCCTCCCCACCTGACGCAGCCAGCCCTCCCCTCCTGTCGCAGCTCCGACCCCTGTCCTGTCAGCAGCCTCCCTTCCTGTCGCAGCCTCCCTCCTGTCGCAGCCTCCCTCCTGTCGCATTCTCCTCTCCTGTCGCAGCCTCCCCGTCCTGTCGCAGCCTTATCCCCATCCCCGTCGCATGACTCCCCTCCTGTCGCAGCCTCCTCCCTCCTGTCGCAGCCTCCCCTCCTGTCGCAAAGAGCCTCCCTCCTGTCGCAGCCCCAATACCTGAGGCCAGCCTGCCCCTCCTGTCGCAGCCCCAATCCTGTGGCAGCCTCCCCTCTTGTCGCAGCCTCGCCTCCTGTCGCAGCCCCAATCCTGCCGCAGCCTCCCCTCCTGTTTGCATGGCCTCCCCTCCAGCGTTCATGCCTCCCCTCCTGTCGCAGCTCCCCTCCTGGTCTGCAGCCTCCTCTCCTGATCGTCAGCCTCCCCCTCCTGTCGCATTCTCCTCTCCTGTCGCAGCCTCCCCTCCTGTCGCAGCCTCCACTCGTCGCAGCCTCGCCTCCTGTTGCAGCCCCAATCCTGTCGCAGCCTCCCTTCCTGTCGCAGCATCCCCTCCTGTCGCAGCCTCCCCTCCTGTCGCAGCCTCCCTTCCTGTCGCAGCCTCCCTTCCTGTCGCAGCCTCCCTTCCTGTCGCAGCCTCCCCTCCTGTCGCATGCTCCTCTCCTGTCGCAGCTTCCCTTCCTATCGCAGTCTCCTCTCCTGTCGCAGCATCCCCTCCTGTCGCAGCGCTCCTCCCTCCCTTGTCGCAGCCTCCATCTCTGTCCGGCAGCCTCCCCACTTTCGCAGTCTCCCCTCCTGTAGCAGTCACCCCACCTGTCGCAGTCTCCCCTCCTGTCGCAGAGGCTCCCCTCCGTCGCAGCCCCAATCCTGTGGCAGCCTCCCCTCCTGTCGCAGCCCCAATCCTGTGGCAGCCTCCCCTCCTGTCGCAGCCCCAATCCTGTGGCAGCCTCCCCTCTTGTCGCAGCCTCGCCTCCTGTCGCAGCCCCAATCCTGCCGCAGCCTCCCCTCCTGTTGCAAGCCTTCACCCTCCTGTCGCTGCCTGGCACCTCCTGTCGCAGCCTCCCTTCTTCGCATTCTCCTCTTCCTTCGCAAGCCTCCCCTCCTGTCGCATGCTCCTCTCCTGTCGCAGCCTCCCCTCTTGTCGCAGCTTCCCTTCCTGTCGCATTCTCCTCTCCTGTCGCAGCCTCCCCGCCTGTCGCAGCCTCCCCTCCTGTCGCAGTCCTCCCCTCCTGTCGCATTCTCCTCATCTCTTTCGCAGCCATCCCCTCAATCGCAGCCGGTTCCCCCATCCTGTCGCCATGCTCCCTTCCTGTCGCATTCTTCTCTCCTGTCCGCAGCCTCCCCTCACTGTCTGCAGCCTCCCTCTGTCGCAGCATCCTCGCCTCCTGTCGATGCTTCCTCCCTCCGGTCCGCGTCCGCTCCTGCGCAGCCTCCCTTCCAGTCGCAGGCCTGCCCTCCCTTCCTGTCCTGCAGGCTCCCCCTCCCTGTCGTCAGCCTCCCCTCCTGTCGCATGGCTCCCTTCCCTGGTACGCAGGCCTCCCTTCCTGTCGCAGTCTCCTGTCGCAGCCTCCCCTCCTGTCGCAGCCACCCATTCTGTGGCAGCTTCCCCTCCTGTCGCAGCTTCCCCTCCTGTCGCAGCCTCCCCTCCTGTCGCAGCTTCCTCCCTCCTGTCGCAGCCTCCCTTCCTGTCGCAGCCTCCCCCTCCTGTCGCAGCTTTCCTCCCTCCTTAGTCGTCTAGCTTCCTCCTCCTGTCGCAGCCTCCCCTCCTTTCGCACGCCTCCCTTCCTGTCGCTGCCTCCCTTTCCTGTCGCGCCTCCCTTCCTGTGTCGCAGCCCCCTTCCTGTCGGCAAGCCATCCCTCCTGTCGCAGCCTCCCTTCCTGTCGCATTCTCCTCTCCTGTCGCAGGCCTCCCCCTCCTGTCCCCGCAGCTATCCTCCCTCCTAGTCGCAGCTTCCTCCTCCTGACGCTGCTTTCCTCCCTCCTGTCGAGCCTCCCTGTCCTTCGCAGCCCCCTTCCTGTCGCACCTTTCCCCTCCTGTCGCAGCTTCCTCCCTCCGATGTTCCGCGAGCTTCCTCCCTCCTGTACGCCAGACTCCCCTCCTGTCGCAGCAGCCTCCATTCCTGCGCAGCCTCCCCCCGTCGCAGCCTCCCCTCCTTCGCAGCCTCCCCTCGCCGGTCCGCAGCCCCCCCATCCCCTCCTGTCGCAGCCTTACCTCCTGTCGCAGCCTGCCCCTCCTGTCGCAGCCTCCCCTCCTGTCGCATTCTCCTGTCGCAGCCTCCCCTCCTGTCGCAGCCACCCATTCTGTGGCAGCTTCCCCTCCTGTCGCAGCTTCCCCTCCTGTCGCAGCCTCCCCTCCTGTCGCAGCTTCCTCCCTCCTGTCGCAGCCACCCCTCCTGTCGCAGCCTCCCCTCCCTGTCGCAGCGTCCTCCCTCCTGTCGCAGCTTCCTCCCTTCCTGTCGCAGCCTCCCTCCTGTCGCAGCCTCCCCTCCTGTCGCAGCCTCCCTTCCTGTCGCAGCCTCCCCTCCTGTCGCAGCCTCCCTTCCTGTCGCATTCTCCTCTGCTGTCGCAGCCTCCCCTCCTGTCGCAGCCTCCTCCCTCCTGTCGCAGCTTCCTCCCCTCCAGTCGCAGCTTCTCTCCCCGGTCGCACCTCCCTCCTGTCCGCAGCTTCCTCCCGTCCCCGGTCGCAGCCTCCCCTCCTGTCGCAGTCTCCCCTCCTGTTGCCACCTCCCCTCCTGTCGCAGCTTCCTCTCTCTTGTCGCAGAGTCGCCTCCCCTCTTGTCGCAGCCCTCCCTCTTGTCCCGCAGCCGTCCCCTCCTGTCGCAAGCCCCCCTCCTGTCTCGCAGGCCCCAATCTGTGGCACAGCCCTCCCCTCTTGTCGCAGCCTCGCCTCCTGTCGCAGCCTCTCCTCCTGTCGCAGCTTCCCATCCTGACGCATTCTCCTCTCCTGTCGCAGCCTCACCTCCTGTCGCAGCTTGCCTTCCTGTCGCAGCCTCCCCCTCCTGTCGCAGCCTCCCCCTCCTGTCGCAGCCTCCCCTCCTGTCGCAGCCTCCCCTCTTGTCGCAGCCTCCCCTCCTGTCGCAGCCTCCCTTCCCTGTCACCCCACCCTCTCGGCATTTGCCCTCCCATCCTGTCGTCAGGCTCACCCTTCCAGTCGCATTCTCCTCTCCAGGGTTAGCAGCCTCACCCTCGTCGCATTCTCTCCCTCCTGTCCGCATTCTCTTCTCACCCCTCCTGTCCGCATTCCTCCTTCTCCTGTCTGCAGCCTCCCCTCCTGTCGCAGCCTCCCCTCATCGCAGCCTCGCCTCCTGTTGCAGCCCCAATCCTGTTGCAGCCTCCCCTCCTGTCGCAGCCTCCCTTCCTGTCGCAGCCTCCCCGCCGGTCGCAGCCGCCCCGCCCTCCAACGCTAGCCTCAGCCCTTCCTGTCGCAGCCTCCCAACCTGTCGCAGGCCATCCCTTCCTGTCCAAGGCCTCCCCTCCTGTCGCAGTCTTCCCTTCCTGACGCAAGCCTCCCCTCCTGCGCATCCATCCCCTCCTGTGTGCAGCCTACCCTCCTGTCTGCAGCCTCCCTCCTGTCGCAGCCTCCCCTCCTGTCGCAGCCCCAATCCTGTTGCAGCCTCCCATCCTGTTGCAGCCTCCCGTCCTGTCGCTGCCCCCCTCCTGTCGCAGCCTCCTTCCTGTCGCAGCCTCCCCTCCTGTCGCAGCTTCCCTTCTCTGTCGCATTCCCTCTCCTGTCGCAGCCTCCCTTCCTGTCGCAGCCTCCCCTCATCGCAGCCTCGCCTCCTGTTGCAGCCCCAATCCTGTTGCAGCCTCCCCTCCAGTCGCAGCCTCCCTTCCTGTCGCAGCCTCCCCTCCTGTCGCAGCCTCCCCTCCGTCCCCACGCAGCCTCCCCTCCTGTCGCGCCTCCCGTCCTGTCGCAGGCCCCTCCCTTCCCTGCGCAGCCCTCCCGTCCTGTCGCAGCCTCCCTTCCTGTCGCAGTCTTCCCCCCCCCCCCCCCCCCCCCCCTCCCCTGTTCTCAGCCTCCCCCCCGTCGCAGCCTCCCTCGCTGTCGCAGCTTACCCTTCCTGTCGCGTTCTCCGTCGCAGCTTCCCCTCCCTGTCGCAGCACCCCTCCTGATCCAGCCTCCCTTCCTGTCGCAGCCCCTCCCTCCTGACGCAGCCTTCCTTCCCTGTCGCAGCCTCCCCTCACTGGTCGCATACTTCCTCCCTCCCTGTCCGCAGCTTCCTCCCTTCCTGTCGCAGCAGCTCCATCCTCCGTCGCAGCTTCCTTCCTGTCGCCAGCCACCCTCCTGTCGCAGCCTCCCTCCTGTCGCAGCCTCCCCTCCTGTCGCAGCTTCCCTTCCCTGTCGCTTCTCCTCTCCTGTCGCGCTGCCTCTCCTTGTCGCAGCCTCCCTCCTCCCTGTCGCAAGCTCCCTCCTGTCGCAGCCTCGTCCTCCTGTCGCAGTGCCAGCCTCTCCCCTGTCGCAGTCCCTCCGCCTCCTGTCGCAGCTTCCCTTCCTGTCCGCATTCTTCTCCTCTCCTGTCACAGCCTCCCCTCCTGTCGCAGCTTCCTCCCTCCTGTCGCAGCATCCTCCCTCCTGTCGCAGCTTCCTCCCTCCTGTCGCAGCTTCCTCCCTCCTGTCGCAGCTTCTCCCTCCTGTCCAGCCTTCCTCCCCTCCTGTCGCATTCCACTCCTCCCCTCCTTGGCGCAGCTTCCTCTCTCCTGTCGCAGTCTCCCCTCCTGTCGCAGCCTCCCCTCCTGTCGCAGCCTCCCCTCTTGTCGCAGCCTCCCCTACAGTCGCAGCCTCCCCTCCTGTCGCAGCCCCAATCCTGTGTGGCATGCCTCACCTCTGTCGCATCTCGGCCTCCTGTCGCAGCCTCGCCTCCTGTCTCAGCCTCGCCTCCTTCGCAGCCTCCCTTCCTGTCGCATTCTCCTCTCCTGTCGCAGCCTCCCCTCCTGTCGCAGCCTCCCCTCCTGTCGCAGTCTCCTTCCTGTCGCAGCCTTCCCTCCTGTCGCAGCCTCCCCTCCTGTCGCAGCCTCCCCTCCTGTCGCAGCCTCCCCTCCTGTCGCAGCCTCCCCTCCTGTCGCAGCCTCCCTTCCTGTCGCAGCCTGCCCTCCTGTCGCAGCTTCCTTTCCTGTCGCAGCCTCCCCTCCTGTCGCTTCCTCCTGTCCTGTCGCAGCCTCCCCTCCTGTCGCAGCCTCCCCTCCTCTTCGCAGGCCTCCCCTTCGTCGCAGCCTCGCCTCCTTCGCAGCCTCCCCTTTCCTTTTGCAGCCTCCCTCATGGTTGCAACGCCTCCCTTCCTATTGCAGCCTTACCTCCTGTCGCTGCCCCCTTCCTGTCGCTGCCCCCATCCTGTCGCTGCCCCCTTTCCTGCTGTCGCTGCTCCCTTCCTGTCCGCAGGCCTCCTCCTGTCAGCATCTTCCCCTCTGTCGCAGCTTCCCCTCCTGTCGCAGCTTCCCTTCCTGTCGCATTCTCCTCTCCTGTCGCAGCCTCGCCTCCTGTCGCAGCCCCAATCCTG
This sequence comes from Phyllomedusa bahiana, assembly GCA_025379985.1. Taxonomy (NCBI): domain Eukaryota; kingdom Metazoa; phylum Chordata; class Amphibia; order Anura; family Hylidae; genus Phyllomedusa; species Phyllomedusa bahiana. The sequence continues at coordinate 33,811 of JAODAL010039702.1, forward strand.
TCGCAGCCTCCCCTCCTGTCGCAGCCTCCCTTCCTGTCGCAGCCTCCCTTCCTGTCGCAGCCTCCCTTCCTGTCGCAGCCTCCCTTCCTGTCGCAGCCTCCCTTCCCTGTCGAACATTCCCTCCTCTCCTGTCCTGCAGCATCCCCGCCACGCAGCCTCCCCTCCTGGTCCGCAGTCTTCCCCTCCTGTCGCAGTCTTCCCCTCCTGTCGGCATTCTCCCCTCGCTGTCCGCAGTTCTCCCACTCCTGTCGCAGCCTCCCCTCCTGTCGCAGTCTCCCCTCCTGTCGCAGTCTCCCCTCCTGGATCCAGCCCCAATCCTGAGGCAGCCTCCCTCCTTTTCGCAGTCCCCAGTCCTGCGGCTCCCCTCCTTGTCGCAGCCTTTCGGCCTCCCTGTCGCAGCCCCAATCCCTGTCGCAGCCTTTCCCATCCTGTTCGCAGCCTCCCCTCCAAACGCAGACTCCCCACCTATCGCAGTCTTCCCTTCCTGTCGCAACTATCCCCTCCCGTCGCAGCCTTCCCTCCTGTTCCACTCTCCCCTCCCCCTTTCGCAAGCCTTCTCTCATCCCTGTCGCAGCCTCCCTTCCTGTCTCAGAGCCGTCCCTATCCTGTCGCAGCTCATCCCTCCTAGTCGCATGCTCCTCTTCACTGTCGCAGCCTCCCCTCTTTCACAGCTTCCTTCCTGTCCGCATTCCCTCCTCCTGTCGAAGCCTCCCTCCTTCGCAGCCTCCCCTCCTGCTCGCAGCCCCCCTCTTTCGCAGTCTCCCCTCCTTCGCAGCCCTCTCCTCCTGGTGCAGCTTCCTCGCTCCTGTCGCAGCCTCCCCTCCTGTCGCAGTCTCCCCTCCTGTCGCAGTCTCCCCTCCTGTCGCAGTCTCCCCTCCTGTCGCAGTCTCCCCTCCTGTCGCAGCCTCCCCTCCTGTCGCAGCTTCCTCTCTCCTATTGCAGCCTCCCCTCCTGTCGCAGCCTCCCCTCCTGTCGCTATCTCCCGTCCGGTCGCAGCCTTCCCTCCTGACGCTGCCCCCCTCCTGTCGCTGCCCCCCTTCCTGTCGCAGTCTTCCCTTCCTGTCGCAGTCTTCCCTTCCTGTCGCAGTCTTCCCTTCCTGTCGCACAGCCTTCCCTTTCCTGTCGCAAGCTTCCCTACCTGTTGCATTCTCCTTCTCCTGTCGCAGCCGTCCCCTCGTCGAGCAGCCCCCCCCCCTGTCGCAGCCCCAGTCCTGTGGCAGCCTCCCCTCTTGTCGCAGCCTCGCCTCCTGTCGCAGCCCCAATCCTGTCGCAGCCTCCCCTCCTGTCGCAGCCTCCCCTCCTGTTGCCACCTCCCCTCCTGTCGCAGCTTCCTCTCTCCTGTCGCAGCCTCCCCTCCTGTCGCAGCCTCCCTTCCTTTTCGCAGCCTCCCCTTCCTGGTCGCACTCCCTGTCCTGAGACGCAGCCTCCCTTCCTGTCGCAGTCTTCCCTCCTGTCGCAGCCTCCCCTCCTGTCGCAGCCTCCCATCCTGTCGCAGTCTCCCTTCCTGTCGCATTTCTCCTCTCCGTCCGCAGCCTCCCCTCCTGTCGCAGGCTCCCCTCCTGTCGCAGCCAATCCCCTTCCTTCGGCAGCCCTCCCCTCCTGTCGCAGTCTCCCCTCCTGTCGCAGCCTCTCCTCCTGTTGCAGCTTCCTCCCTCCTGTCCGCAGTCCGCCACCCCCCCCGCCCTCCCTCCTGTCGCAGCCTCCCCTCCTGTCGCAGCCTCCCCTCCTGTCGCAGCCTCCCCTCCTGTCGCAGCCTCCCCTCCTGTCGCAGCTTCCTCTCTCCTGTCGCAGCCTCTCCTCCTGTCGCAGCCTCTCCTCCTGTCGCAGCCTCCCCTCCTGTCGCAGCCTCCCCTCCTGTCGCTGCCCCCTTCCTGTCGCTGCCCCCTTCCTGTCGCTGCCCCCTTCCTGTCGCAGCCTCCCTTCCTGTCGCAGCCTCCCTTCCTGTCGCAGCCTCCCCTCCTGTCGCAGCTTCCCTTCCTGTTGCATTCTCCCCTCCTGTCGCAGCCTCCCCTCGTCGCAGTCTCCCCTCCTGTCGCAGCCCCAATCCTGAGGCAGCCTCCCCCTCCTGTCGCAGCCCAGTCCTGTGGCAGCCCCCCCTCGTTGTCGCAAGTCCGTCGCCTCCAGTCGCAGGCCCCAATCCTGTCCGCAGCCCACCTGCCCCTCCTGTCGCAAGCCTCCCTCCTGTTGCCCACCATTCCCCTCCTTTCGCACGCTTTCCTCCTCCCTGTCGCAGCGCTCGCCCTCCTGTCGCAGCCATCCCCCCTTCCTGTCGCAGCCCCCCTCCAGGTCCACATCCTCCCTTCCTCGAGCCGTCCCTTCCTGTCGCAGTCTTCCCTTCCTGTCGCAGCCTCCCCTTCCTGTCGCATTCTCCCCTCCTGTCGCATTCTCCCCTCCTGTCGCATTCTCCTCTCCCTGTGCAGCCACCCCTCTTGTCCGGCACTATCCCTTTCCTGTCGCATACTCCTCTCCAGTCGCAGCCGCCCTCCCCTCCTTCGCAGCTCCCCTCCTGTCCGCAGCCTCCCCTCCAGTCGCAGCCCTACCTCGTTTTCGCGTCCCCTCCATACTGTCGCAGGCCTCTCCTCCTTTCGCAGCTCCCTCCCTCCTGTCGCAGCCTTCCCCTCCTGTCGCATGCCTCGCCCTCCTGTAGCAGCCTCCCCTCCGGCGCAGCTCTCCTTCCTGTTGCAGCTCCTCCCTTCCTATCGCAGACCGCCTCCCCCGACCTGTCCGGCACGGCCTCCCCTCCTGTTCGCATCTCCCTTTCCTGTCGCAGCCTACCCTCCTGCCGCTGCCCCCCTCCTGCCGGTGCCCCCCTCCCTTGATTCCCCGCTGCCACCCTTCCTGTCGCAGCCTCCCATCCTGTCGCAGCCTCCCATCCTGTCGCAGCCTCCTCGTCCTGTCGCACTTCCCTTCCTGTTGCATTCCTCCTCTCGTCTGTCGCAGGCCTCCACCTCGTGTCGCAGCCTCGCCTCCTGTCGCAGCCCCAATCCTGTCGCAGCCTCCCATCCTGTCGCAGCCTCCCCTCCTGTCGCAGCCTCCCCTCCTGTCGCAGCTTCCTCTCTCCTGTCGCAGCTTCCTCTCTCCTGTCGCAGCTTCCTCTCTCCTGTCGCAGCTTCCTCTCTCCTGTCGCAGCTTCCTCCCTCCTGTCGCAGCCTCCCCTCCTGTCGCAGCCTCCCCTCCTGTCGCAGCCTCCCCTCCTGTCGCAGCCCCCTTTTCCCGTCGCGTCTCCCCTCCTGTCGCGCTCCCTCCTGTTTCCAGCTCCCCCCGTCGCAGCCCCCCCCTGTCGCACCCCCCCTTTCCCGCGCAGCTCCCCCCTTCCAGCCTCCCCCCTGTCGGCACCCCCCTCCTGTCGCACCTCCCCCCCCTTCCAGCCTCCCCTCCCGTCCACTTCCCTCCTTCGCACCCCCCTCCTTTCCCCCCCCTTCTTTTTCCCCCCCCCCCTATCCAAACTCCCTCCCTGTTCACCCCCTCCTTTCTCCCCCCCCCCTTCCTCCCCCTTTCCATGCCCCCCCCTTCCACCCCCTTTTCCGCCAGTCTCCCTTCTTCCAGTCCCCCTCCTGTCGCGGGGGTCCCTCCGTCGCAGCCCCCCCCTTGTCGCACCTCCCCCCCTTCGCAGCCCCCTCCCCCCGTCAGCCCCCCCTTTTTTTGCACCACCCCCCTTTCCCGCCTCCCCTCCTTTGGGGCCCCCCCCCTCCCGTCGCAGCCCCCCCCTCCTGTCCAGCCCTTCCCTCTTGTCGCAGCCTCCCCTCCTGTCGCAGCTTCCTCCTTTCGCGCCCCCCTCCCGTCGCCCTTCCCTTCCTTCGCAGTTCTTCCTGTCGCAGGCCCCCTTTCCCGTCACAGCCCCCCGCCTGTCGCAGCCCCCCCTCCTTCGCAGCCTCCCTCCTTTCGGGCCCTTCCTCCCCCTTCCC